>VCAZ01000062.1:142500-277500 GCA_005784505.1 Bagarius yarrelli | reverse complement strand
ACACACACACACACACACATATCACAACACACACACACACACACACATATATACACACACACACACATATACACACACACACACATATATACACACACACACACACACACACACACACACACACACACATATATACACATACACATACACATACACACACACACACACACACACATATATACACACATACACACACACATATATACACACATACACACACCAGCATCACTTTTAACTTCATAGACGCTCTGAAGTCTTGATGAAATGAAGAAATGGTGCAACCATATGACACAACAAGGACTTCAAATAAAAGCCTTCTCACTCGCCAGCCAGACTAAAGTAGCTCTAATGCACTCATGAGGATCCCTCCCATGTCTCAATCTCCCTCCAATCTCGCAGAAAGCACCGCCATCGTCAAACACAACATCTGATGAAGAACCTCATCAACAACACCTCCCACTTGCAGGTATTTATAACACCCCTCTCTGCAGTTCCAGCTTTAGTCTCACAGGAGGATAGAAAACCCCAGAGACTTCCACGCCAGGATTAATCAAACATGCAACGTACATTAATCTCAATGTATTCATCATCCTGAGCAGTTAAGGGTTAGGGGCCCTGCACGGGGGCCCAGCACTGGCAGCACTGATGGAGCTAGGAACTAAACCTACAATCTTTCAATCAGCAGTTCAACATCTTAAAGGGCGCATCGTATGCGACATGCGCTTTTACAGGTTGTTTGAACTGAAATGTGTGCTGGCAGTGTGTGTACACAACCGCTCTATAATGATATCATCTTTTTTTTCATTTTATTAAATTTTTTTTGTGATGTCACATGGACCAAGGCCACGCCTATTGATTTTTGATTGACACTGACGTTTTAGCATAGACCCACCGCGGGCAATGTTGCCAGATAGGACAGGTTACCGCTTAACTGGGCTTTTTTTATGTAACAAGACTAACACTAAAAAATAAAAACAAATTCAGTAAAAAATGTTATTTTGCTATTTTTTAACCAGCAAATTATTTCTTCAAAATGTTCTAGAAGTTTTACCAAACAAATAGTATCTGGTGGTTGATGTAAAAAACAACAACGTATTATAATACAATTTTTTCTGACACCACACTGTACACAAAACATCCAAAGTGGTGAGAACCTTCTTAGTAATATCTTATGACATCATCAATTATGTTGTTAAAAGTATCATGTCATCTTGCCCAGCTCCACACACACACACACACACACACACACACAAGGTATATGTATGCATCAGTGTAATCTGATAACACCTAATGTCACCCACACACCCACATATGATTGATGACCTTCAGGAATAAGACTGAGTGAGCAAACGTCAAAGAAGTTAAAGAAAGTTTTCTAAAAATACCAACACACACCCTCAGCTCCGCCTCTGATAGTATTTTTTCCCGTCACATTTCCACATTTCTGCTGGGGAGCAAAATCGCCAAATTATTGAGCCAACCACCGCTGAACAGACTGATCTTATCATTAGTGTTTATTTACCTAAATTCCTCTTAAAAATGGCACCTCTCTAACCGCAGGCTGTAATAGACGGGATCTGGGCACCAGCACAGGGTTGCTGATTTTGTTTTTTTAAGATATATTTTTATATTATAATCGTTGTTACAACCCCATAGCGGAACCTGTGCGTACAATAATGTTTTCATAAACAAAAACCTGTTTTATCTGTGCTACTATCACATAAGTGAACTATTACATAAAATGAACCTTAATTTAGGCGTAATAAATGAGGACAAATTCTCTGCTTTATTACAGAAACGGAGAGAAATATTACTTAAAGCTTGTGTTAATTTAGTGATAAATATTTATCTTATCACGACAAATACCGCACACACTTTGAATTAATATCGTGACAAAATTCGATTACTACAAAATACATTAAATAGGACATTTTCATATGATATTTTTTTTTAGATATATTTTTGGCATCTTGAAAGTAAGTGAAATCAAAGTGGGAAATGGAAAGGATCACGGAAAGGTTAGTCAGCAGTCAAACTCGGGACGCACAATAGCACCATGTACCTCGATATCTTATCCACCACGCCGACTAGACCCGGATTTTTTACGTGGAAAGCGCAGCACGGCTCCCGTTTGGGCTTCGGGTTAAAGCCCCTACCCCGGTCATACCGACCGATACTGACTGTTTAATATTGATCAATATAATATATGAGCGATAATCAATATACAAAAATCGATATTTATTTATCGTTTTTCCACACAATAATAGCCACGGCGCTGAACAGAACAAGCGTTTGTATTTATTCTAGCGTTATCGGTCGATCTCTGTTATAGACCTGTGCTTGTGAGAAGGCAGTTACTATAGAAATTGTAGGTTGGGACCCAGTTCAGTGCCCTAACAGTCTGTTACGGCTAATAACAGACCTCCGGGGGCCCCAAAGTGCACAGGGCCCTTAGAAGCGACACATCTGCTTACAAGAATGTTTTCAGAAACATAAAACCTGTTTATCTGTGCTACGATTAAAGAAACTTTAATCAACACCTTCTGGTCAATCAGAATTTATACCTAAATAAATGAGGACAAATTGTCCGCTTTATTACATAAACGTAAATAAATGTTATTTAAAGCTAATTTTCTTGCTTGTGTTATTGATTTAGTGATTAATACTAATATTATCACAAAAAATAGCATAAACAGTTTAAATGAATACAGTGACAAAAATTATTATTAAAAAATACATTAAATACGACATTTTAATATATATATTAAATAGGAATTTTAGCTGTGCGGATGTCAAAATGTCCAAAAATTATTATAATTGATCAAATCTGAGGTAAAAAAAAATAAATAAAAAATCTGCTAACAAGTCCACAGCTAGCACTCGGTCTTCAGCTAATTTATCATTTTAACGGTAAATCATTAAAATAAAGAGTGTCTTCTGTAATAAAGACACTAGAAATGTTAAATATTTTATTCTATTGTTTAAACGCGTGATAATTTGTTAAATCAGTTTATTTAAATCGAAGGACATGGGATTAGCATTGCTCTGTCATTCGGGAGGGTTTTTTTTTTGCTAAGCACAGTGTTTTTTGTCATTTAATTGATATTATTAAAAAATAATCTGTTTTTATACAACACCAGGTTAAATGTTTATCGTGGAAAAACATGAAGTGTATATTTAAGGGGGGAAATGACTTTATGGACGTTTGTGTAACGATAGTGTAGTATGTTAGCAGTGTCATGCTAGCGTTCGACTAGCTGTAACCGCTTTGCAGGGTTGCCAGATTGGTTTCACCGAAAACTGTTTGTTTTTATAAAAATCATTTTAAATATCAGTTATTTAAAATACGTGTCCTGATATTATGCAATGCAACAACAATGGGTCTTTTTCTGAAAAAACATTCGTATATTATTATAGTTCTTTTATTATCCAACCAGCATCACAGCCAGAAATTCCATCGGACCTGGCAACAGCATCCGCACCTAATTAGCTTAGCCGCAGGAATGTCAACAGGAAGAGAAATATAGCGAATAATGCTAATGATTGCAGGCTAAAGCTATATTTACTAATATTGCTATTACTACTACCCAATAATATTAATACTAACAACAACATTAATAATACTAATAATTCAACATCTTGGCACAGCTTTCCGACCAGTTCTCTTTTTTCCCCCCGGCTAAAACGTAAGCTAACACTGACGCTAGTGTGCTAATTCAATTAGCACATACAGATTTCAAGCATATTTTCTTAATAAATACGTTTTGAAACCATTGAAAAATAATGATCTCTAATGAACTTTTTTAACGAGTTTACGGTACAATGTAATTTAACAAATAATATAATAATACAAATGATTTATTGTTATATCATAAAACCCTTTTTATAAATTAATACAAACAAATACACGAGTGACTTTACTGAATAAAAACATCCGGGAAATCTGTGTGGAGAGAATAATAATAATAATAATAATAATAATCACGAGCTATTTAAGGTTTAAAATCTATTTTGTATAAATCTGTGAAATGAATACAGGATTAAGCTAAATAAAAATTCACAGATATATATTTATTTTTTTTTTAGGCGAAAAAGCCTGCAGTGATTAATTAAGTACAGGAATGTGTAAAGCTGTGCATAGTTTGTTCACACCTTTACAGAATAAGTGTGTGTGTGTGTGTGTGTGTGTGTGTGGGGCTCTCAGACCTGCAGCTCGGCTCTCTCCAGCTCCCACTGCGCTCTTTCCAGTTCGAATCGGGCCCATTCGTGCTGGAGGAAGTGTAAGATACCCGGGATGCTGTACTGCGCCCTGGCCGCCTCTGCGCCGCTTCCCTCGGTCACCGCGCTCTTTCCTGCCCCGCCGCCGCTCTGCAGCACCGAGTTATTATTGTTGTTGAAGAACACACCGGGCCCCGCATGCTCGTCCATGGCCTGGCCGCGGGTCTCTTCGACCACTAAAGAAATCTAAAACAGAACTCCCTCTTTTTTTTTTTTTCTTTCTTTCTTTCCTCGTTTATTCTCTCTCACTCTATCTCTTCCTCCTTCTCCGTTTAAAACGCGTGGTTTTCAGCCGCTCAGCTTTTGTCTCCGCTTCTCTTCGAGCCGACTCATGTCTCTGACAGCCAGCTGTCACTCCGTGACGCTACAGCCAAGCGAAACCACGCCCACGCACCGGAAGTGTCGCGTATATTATTCATGGGATTTGTAGTTCGTTAAGATTAGGGGTTTGAAGTACCGTATTCTCAAGGTTTCTCTTCAATTTTTTTTATTTATTTTTAGTTTTTTAATTCTCTGGATATTTTTTCTCATTTGTCTGTACAGTCAGAACATTTTAATAAATTAATTTAGCAGCAACACACAAATCAAAAAAAAAAAACAGACAATAACCAAAAAAAAAAGCTAAGAATGCAAACAGAAAAAGACAATAAAAATATTTAAAATAATTTTCTCAATGGATTTTACAATATATACATAATGTATGTATTTACTCATTTTGAAAACAAAAATCCTAAAATTATTTAAAAAAAATGATTTAGGTAAACATGCATTCGTTTTTAATACACACAAGTTTGATAAATCAGATAAATCTGAGTATTTATTACACTGTGAAATACATTTTATTAATAAAAGTAAAAGTAAAAATAAAACCAATTCTGTCCCATGCATAAATAAACATACACCTCTTGAAAAATGTTAATTAATTATGCTTTACTTTACAAATTGACTTAAGAACATAAAAGTGACTTAAGAACATAAAAAATACACAATTAAAAAACACACACAGAGAAAATAACACTACAAATAAATTAAGTTTAATATTTCCTTTTATTGTGATCATGTTGCATCAAACAGCACTTTTTTCTCCTGACTCTTTATTTAGTCGGGTCTGAGGATGAATCCCTTTTGTTCTTCACACGGACATCAAAACATTCAGATAATAAAAACAATGAAGTGCAACATCTGCGCAGCTTCACTGGAACTCGTTAGCCATGAAATAAATAAGAGAAAAAGCTGAGCATGTGCTGATATTTACAGAGATGCTTCACTCTTAACATGCCAGCCTGAAAGAGGCAGCAGCGCAAAGACACGTCTGTGTCCCGTTTAACAATCATCAACAATCAATACAACAACGTCGCCACTACACATCGCACCATAAACAAACAAAAAAAGTATAAATGTTTGAAAAGAGATGAACATAATGCCAGTGTTTACGCGTTATGACCATTAAAAAGTGCTTCTATTTCTGTATTTTTATGACTGTATAGGTGTGAACAAACACAACTTGTTTGTTATAACAGCTATGGGGACATTTTGTCAACACACAAACTTTTACTTTAGAACTCAGATTTATAACAATTTGGTCTCAAAAAAATGAACTCTAAATTTCTAAAAGAAGCTGGTCTTAAGTTTGATTGTGGGTGTGGCCTGTACGGTGGGCTGGGCCTGTCTGGCATTGGCCTTGGCTTTATTGCTGGCCTGATTGGCTCTGATAGCCGACTCAAGGCGGGGCTTAAGCTCGGGTGCCGCCCCCATGACGGTCTTGAAGGCAGCGGAATAGAGCGGCCCGATGCGCATCAGGTTCTGCAGCGCAAACTCGTGAAGAGCCTTGGAGGTGGGCGGAGCCGAGGAGAAGGTGTTGTCGTCCAGCAGGTAGGAGATGAGTGTGGGGACCAGCAGAGCCAGCAGCTGAACACCTGGTTGATAATCATTTACAAATACTTTTTATTTACTTTTATTGTATGTCTTTGTTTGTTAAAATATCACATTTTATTCCAGTTTAACAAAAAAAAAAATCATAACTTGATAATGTTTAATTATTATACTTGTTTCTCTACTCTTTAATTTTCTTTACTGCAGTATTTACTATTTTAATTTATTTAAAACATTCCCTTTCCATAATTTTTCTTAGTAAAACAGCGAAAAACACACCCACTATAATAAAATAAAATAACGCTCTTGTAGGGGGACATAAACTTTTAAGCAGGATAAGAACATTGGATAAGAACATACGGGACATGTAAACTTTTGCACTTGACTGTGCGTGTGTATATCAAAACGGATCAAAGCAGGTTGCGGACTCACGGTTCTGCTCCTCACCAAGCCCCACTAGGCCCTCGAGCACCCGGGCGCCTTCCTGCAGTGCATGCAGCTCGGCGGGGGTGGAGGGCCGCGAGCGCTCGGCTGCCTTTAGCTTCTCCACCAGCGCAGGAGCCAGAGCGTGGATATAGGGCGTGGAAAGAGCACGCACAGAGTGCTGGAACACGGATAGAAGCAGCTGGTAACATCGCGCCTGCACCTACACACACACACACACACACACACACACACACACACACACACACACACACACAAACACAAACACACAAATATGCTTGAAAATTATTAAATTAATAAAAAATATATTGCCTTTTAAAAAATAGCTGACAAGAAATAAAACAGGTCAGGACTGGTTACCATGGAAACCATTTTCTAATTCACTCTTTAAAGATCAAGTGTGACTCGTGATCCTGATAGTGTGTGTGTGTGTGTCATGTACCAGAGGGTCACTGGAATTCATAGCATTTTTGAAGCGCTCCATGCAGCCCTTCTGTAAGCTGGTGACTCCGAGTAGCGCAGAACCAGCAGACACGAGAAAAAGAGTGACCGCTGTCAGCATGCTCACCTCATCCACACCAGGCCTGGACTCATCTAAGAAAGAGAGAGAGAGAGAGAGAGAGGAATGAATTAATGGAAATAGAGAAGGGCACAAGAAAAAGAAATAAGTAGAGGAAGAAAGTTAGAGAAGGAGAAAGAAGGAGAAAAGAGGGGAAGAGTGGTGATAAATACAGAGAAATAGAATAGTAGACAGAAGCAGAGCGAGACAGAAAGGTAGAATGACAGAGAGAAAAAAGAAGGAAAGATAGTTGTATTTTTTTAATGTAAATAAGTGTTAGAGGCCCTGTGTATGTGTGTGTTTTGCCCACTAGCCCCAAATGATCTTTGTGTTGTTCCTCACTGAAAGTACATGAGAACAGTCTGTTCTCGACTCACTGTACGTGCTGATTGCGTGTGTGTGTGTGAGTGTGTGCGCGCATGTGATAAAGATGATCTCACCAGGCTGTGAGTACTCCAGTACAGACGCCAGGCTGCTCCTCACCAGGCTGCTCCACTGCTGCTGAATTTGGTCCACGCGGCTTAGCGGAGAGGTGATGATGGTCTTGATGGCCTGCAGGGAGGCAGAGACAGGCGGGGACACAGCGCCATCTGCTGTCTTTAACGCAGTCTCCCTCAGAACCCCACAGATCAGGAAAAGCACCGTGGGTAGGATGGTCATGCTTCCTGTCAGCAGAGTGGAGTGATATCAGCACCTTAATCGCTACCGAGTGGGGCAGATTGATCAGAGTGTGTGTGTGTGTGTACCTGCAGGAGAACACAGAGCAGGCAGGTCTGCCAGGATGCCCACGGTGACGGCAAGCAGACGGTTGCTGTGCTCAGAGAGCTGCTGGGGTTTGATGGGCACATGACTCGGGGAGTCGGACGCTTTGGTGTTGATTTGAGGAAGGTGACGCACCAGGAGGAAGACGAGCAACTCCATGGCAGCAAAAACAAGAGATTTTCCTGGCTGCAGCTCCCCAGAGTCTCCACCCTCTCCGAAAAGACAGGACAATTCTTTCTCTCCGCCTTCTTCAGCACCTGAGAGACAAAGTCAAGTTATGTTACATCTCAGACACGCTGGTAATGAGTGCACTTATACTTAAAACTGAGTATGTAAGGCAACTAGCATGTCCGAATCTTTAGTACACGAAATACAGTAGCGAAAATCACTACACAATGTCATGTGATGATGATCCGAAAACTACTAAAGTACATTTGAGTTAGTATGTATTATGATTACTGGTAGTATGAAGGAAATTCGGGACGTACTACATCCACCACGGAGACACCGTCACGTGAAATACGACCTCACAACAATGCAAATGTATGGGATGATTTTTTTGTCTTTGATGATGATAAATGAGTGCAATTTAACTTGCATCGTTTAAGAAACAATGTTTCTTTTTACCCCCCCGAGGAATTTAAAGTACTTGAAAAGTGCTGAGTCGTTTCTCCCGCAGGCTCAGGGGATACTCAAGTGTCCATTGTATAAGTGCTTCAGAATCCGGCCAGAAGTTTGTTTATTTAATTATGATTTAATGGCATGTCAGCGGCAATGGCTATAATTATGGCAAGAAAAACATTTCAGTTTTATATGTATATATTGATAATTTCAATACAATAACATTTTTGTTAAAAATAATTATATATGTACTATAAAGTACAGGAAAGTGTGCGATATCGGACGATGACACAGGACAATAATGTGGCATGTAATGAACTATAGGGTCACAGAAAAGAAGCGTGGAGTTAAGAACAACAAACAGTGCCTCATTGCAGAACGCGATGCCACATGAAGACACGCGATGGCATACAATGCGACAAAAAGTGATGCTTGTTTCAAGACAACTCTGCAAAGGGTTTAAACGCACTCTCTGAGCTCCTGAGCTGCACCAGATGTTCATGAGCCGAACGGATGGTCTCCTGCACCACCGCAGTCACCTGCAGCTGCACACTGGGAGGGTCACGTGTTAATAACAACCTGTGCAAGACGTTCAGCAGCTCCACAGCCAGCAACTACAACACACACACACACACACACACAAAAGTAGCATATGGGAAAGTTTAATATATCAATATCCCCTAATTCTTTTCCAAATTTTTTCCATTCTTTACGTTTTTTTATTCATCTAACCGGCGCTTCTTATTTAAGGTAAATGATTGCTCACCTGATCCTCGGCGATGTGTTTCCGAGCACGTGGACACTCGAGCAGAGTGCTCAGAGCCTGCAGACACGACATCACCCTCTCGATGGGTTCCTCGGGCCTTGGGAAGCACAGGAACTCGATACTGATGCCTGAGTGTTAATGAAAGAGAGAGCTTTCTGTTATTAGAACTTGGTGGACCTGGGGTGACCCCCAAAAATAGTCTATAGGAGTCTATATAAAGTCTGGTATAAAGTGCGTGTTCAGTACCCAACAGCAGATGCATTCTGTCTTTGACCAGCTCATCGTGGCTCTTGATGGGAGCAGAAGGATCCTGAGGAAACCCAGCAGCGGCGGTGCCAGTGGTGTTTTGCGGCTCGTCCGAGCACTCAGGGGCTCCGAAGTCAGTAGTGCTAAGCCAGAGAGCGACGGCGTGTAGGATAGGAGCCCATGAGCTGCGGTAGTGAAGACGCGCCGTGTCGATGGTCTCAGGGGTGTAAAATGCGCCGCCTGCACACAGAATGACATTTTAATACTGTTTTATAAAAAAGGCTTAGTTATAAATAGTTTAAAAACTCATTTTAAAAAATCCTATTAACATATTAGATTTTACAATATTTTTTAATTAAATAAAATTTGTTTTATATTTATTTCGGATCGTAAAAAAAATGTAAATATAAAAAAGAATATGCAATAAAACACTTAATTGTACTAATATCAAGAAACATTTAGAAACTGTAATATGTATTTATATTAAATATGCTGTACTTTCTGTAATTTCGGAAATTACAAGATGGAAAGTACAACTATGTGGCATCGAAATCCTTGTTTTGCCTCTGTTGGTCTGTGCTTTACCTTCAGGAGGCAGCTGACTGGCGAACTCGGCTGGTAGTGTGAGCAGGGCATAATCTCTCAGAGCGGCCAACCACAAACGGTTTAGACACGGCAGCTCGGGCTGTACCAGAGTGATCAGACTGTCTGCAGGAAGCACGTCAGCTTCATCACCCACATCTTCCTCATCATCTTCATCCTCCCTATTGCGCGCAGGGCATGTCGGCTTTGATTTCGCCTCCTTCTTCAGCTTCATCGCCACCACATAGACCTGAGAAAGCAAAGGTAAGTAATCATCTTTAAGCTTAAGTTTGAGGAATGTACTGGAACCCCACTGTGTGTTGTGTGGTTGTAAGGTGTTGTGGTAGTCACCTCAGCCCAGGCTTTGAGCACAGCCAGTTTTTCCATGGTGGTGGCGCTCTCGCTGTACAGCTGACTGGACGAGCCCTTACCCGCCTGCACTTTATCCAGAGAGGACACCAGCAGGTTATGGACACGGCGCAGGTCGTTCAGGTCACTCACTACACCGCTGCCAATCCAGGCGCTGCACACCTGAGACAGAGGATGGACATGGAATTAGAGTGTCCACCACCAACACCAGCAGTGTGTGAAATGACCCTCTCATTCATGCTCTCTTTACCTGGCAGGCTTTGGCCGTTATGTCAGAGGGGGTGTCGGGAGAGAAGGCGGGTCGAAGAGCTGCACCAACCTTTAAAGAAAAAGACAATACTTATTCTAAAATTGTATCTTTTTTGTAGTACATACAGTGAATAATTTAAACCTACTAATAACAATAATTTAATAGTAAGATTTTGTTTTAGTTGATCAGAAAGATACAGAAATTGGATTTACATTGGCCTGGTACTGTTCTAAGATCACATGACCAGGAAACTCTGGCTCAGGCACCGCAGCAAATTTCTTAATGATGTCCTCAAGCGCCTGCAGGCCAGCCATGCGCAACTGGTGACTGTGATCGGTGGCGGCCATGAAGGCCATCCGTATCAAATCGGACAGATGCAGCACCAGCAGATCACCTAGAAAAAAAAAAGTTAGTTAAGTCAGTTCAAAACCGTACAAAGCAACATGATTATTTTATCAAAACATCTCCATGACTTCACCTTTAGGATTTTTGGCTTTGGCAATCCGAGCTGCCGCCAGGTCCAAGTGTGTTTTGTCTGCATTTTCACACAGATGGATTATACGGCAAAGGCAGTCGGCGGCAAACACGCGAGTCACCCAGCGGGGGGCGACAGAGGGCTTTGTCTGGTCGTCCTCGCCCAGCCCTGTGAACATGATGTCATCGTCCATTTCGTCCTTTTTCTCTGAGTCTTCCTCCTCTTTTTCCCCCTGGAATGCCACAGCTCCTCCGACCTCTAATAAAATACAAAAGAATCCTATTAACAACTGATATACATTTTATTATGTATGATTTATTGATATATGACTATTATTTTTATTATTTAAAAAAAACTGTCATCTTAAAAGTTTATTAATAAAATTATTACAAATAATTAAACACTTAAAATAAAAGTAAGACAAATGATAAAAGTCAAGTGTTAATTGATGAAATGCTGAGGAGGTAAAGTGATGTTGGACACCGTTGCTAGGCAACTGTATATCAACCCGTACCTGTGCTGGCAGCAAGGACATCTTTGCACAGTTTGAGCCAGTGTGAAAGTTTCCCCACAGCCAGAGAGGACAGCATGTGTCCCAGCGTGTCATGGATGTCTGAGCACAACTTCCTGTCTGTCTCGCGGTCCAGCATTCCAAACAGAACGCCCTCCAGTCCTGTCTCACTGATATTCAGGTCTAGAATAACATCAATGTATTAGTTGCTTTGATTTGATTCTATGTGCAGGTGTATTTCCTGTTCAAACAGGAAGTCAGAAAGGTGACGTACTGATAGTGGCACTGTCCTTGTTATCTCCGGCCTTCTTGGCGAGACTCATGGCGTACTCACACACCTCCGCTGCCTCTCTCTGGACCAGCTGCCTCAGACACGCAACGGCTGCACGCCGCAAAAGCAGGTGAGAACTACACAGGTGCACCTACACACACACACACACACACACACATATAAATTATACTTACAATCACAATTTAATAGAACAACTATATAAATGCAATCTTCATTGTTTGTACATACACACATATACAAACACGCACGCTCGCACACACACACATGCATACAGTCTTACACAAAGACAGGGCACCAGGCTGGACAGGTTGACATGGCGCGGTGCGAACATGTGCAGCTGCTGGAGGCACGAGATGGCGGCTGCCTGCACCAGCGAGTCCGAGTGATCCTGCATGATTGCACAGCCGACCAGACACGACGAGCGGATAGTGGAGATTGTCACACTGTTGCCTGAACAAACACACACACAGAAACTAGTTTTCTGGGCCTTTTTAAACTATTTTTGTTAAAATTATTTCAATGTACAAATTTTAATGTTATTTTTTTTTTACTTATTCAAAAGTTTTTACACTGTAGTCATTTCTATATCGTCTATGTCACACTGCTTACCCTGGAGCTCTGGGCCGACGGTGGTGATGAGGGCTCCGAGGCAGCGGCCGAGGCACTGATGTACCTCCGTGTGTGAGGGAGGAACGGTGAGGAGCAATGTCAGCACCAGGGACAGCGTCGGCTCCACATAACCGCGATACATTGGGCCGCTCGAGTCCACGATCAGAGCCAGCGAGTGCAGAGCCCATGTCTGCAATACACACAACACAAAGACCCACAAACTGATCATGCCTCATTACAAAACGGACTATTTTGCATTTAGATACTAAGCTCGAAATCTCCCAAATCTCAAAAAGACAAATACTGTAGCTATCATTTTACCAAAATAGCATACGGACACCATGAAGCAGAAACAAAATGCCACTTTTCCACCAGGCCCAGTGCACAGTCAGTGAGTGGAGCTTCCGCCATATAGTGCAGTTTGAAAATAGTGGAAAAATTTGAATATTCTGAGTGCTCACCTGGACCTCGTGTGAGGTGGCGTCTTGTGCTAGGGCAAGAAGGATACTGACGCTAGTTTTGAGGTGCTGACCCGAACCGATGCCACCCACGTAGCGGTGCAGGCAACCCAAAGCCAGAGAATGACCCGTCCTAGAGACGACGTCTCGAGCAGACTTCAGCCTGTTTAAAAATTAAATTTCGAATTTAAAACATAATTAAAACATAAAAATAAAACATTATACTAGGTTTACTGTTCTTTGCACTTTCTCTCAATATATATTTCTATTCGTGTTTAAGTGGGGTTTTTTTTGTAAAGTATGAGCATAATCCGAGGGTTTTTACTTGTCAAAGCTGTGCTGAGCCATGCTGGCGATGAACGTGGCCTCTCCGACGACCTGCGCCATGCGACCCAAAGCTTCACCTGCAGCACAGCGCAGGATGGGGTTTGGGTTATCCAGAGCACCCATCACCAGGGCCAGAGCGGACTTCCGCACCTCCTCGGGGCCCAACGTACTCTTATTCTCAGCCAGACCCTGCACACATACAAACACACATGTCAAAATAGACTAAGAAACCTAGAAAATTCAGTTTGCAGTTTGCAAATCCATTTCAGTGATTAGGCAAAAATTATAATTTAAGCACATAGTGCTAGACCTGATTAGCTTCCTCAACTCTCTCTTTCTACGGCAAATCAAACTTTTACCCACTCTTTTACCTAACTTGAAAATCTAACTGACATGAATTTCTTTCTTGTCTTTTATTAATTGAATTTCTAACTTCTCTGCTGTCTCCAACTCGAATCGACTCTGTAACTTGACCTTTTACCTTAAACCTTTAAAAATGAATCGACTCCTAAAATTGGATCGATTCGACACACCTGAATTGACTTTGAAACTTAGGAAATAGACTCTTCAACTTTATGCATCTTCCCGCTTAGCTTTTTAGCCCAACCCTTTAAGAATGAACTGCAACAATGAATCGGCTCTCCAACAATAAATTGGCCCTCCAACAGTGAATTGTCTCTCCAACTTGATTCTTTACATCAACACTTCAACAGTAGCATTAAACCCTCCTCATTGCGATGTGATGTACCTTTAGAGCACTGAGCACTGCGGTGAAGATGTTGAGCTGCACAGCCTGCTGTCTCACTCCTTTGGCCTGTTTAATGCACTCAGCAAAGTGATCCAGCATCTGGAGCCTGAAATACATCAGATGACTGTATGATGACTTTGCACAAGGGGTGACTGATAAAACAGGCATCATTTTTAATGTTTTACCTGTGTTTGAAGGAAACATGAGGAAAGACGACACCGAAAAGAGCCACCGAGGCATCGATGACTGACACACCGAGCGGCAGCGGCCCGGGGACGGCCTCACCTACGGGAACGCGCAGATAGATAGACGAGGGGTCATGCTCCAGGGCGCCGCTGCCTGAGGCACTGTTGGGCTGCAGCTGAACACAAACACACACACACACAATCTTTATAATACTTTTAGACACAACTCAAAACACTTAAGCTGGTTAGCAGTACAAATAAAGCACAAATAAAGTACAAATTTTTATTTACCTGGTCTTCGATGGACTTGTGATCCGTCTCCTGCAGCCAGGAGCCCATGAGGACGCTGTCGTCATAGTGACAGAGCGAACGCAGCAGAGATGTGGTCGTGTTGGACGAGTTGTCTGTCAGCGTAAACTCAGCGACTAGCTCCCTCAGGAGAGCGCTGAAACTGCCTGATGGTCATCATACAACAGCAATGATATAAATTAGGGTTGCACAATATATATACTTTCAACATCGACATCGCAATGTGTACAACAGCAAGTGTCACAATAGATGATGTGCAATGTCAACGGGGGAAATATAGTCGACTGCACCACAATTTAAAACGCATGCGATTTGTGGATTATTTGCAAAGTACTTCCTTCCAAAATCCGGTGAAATTTTTTTCAGACTTACAGGTGCCACCAGCACCGAATTAATTACCAGCCTGCAGCAGAAACGCACATGCACATTGATCAGGGTGAGAATTTGCACTCAGGACCTGCCTTCGTATGTTTTAGGAGGAAGGAGAGCCAGAATGTCGTACAGTCTGAGACGAACCATTGCTGCACTGGCCTTCAGGTGAGCACCATGAACCTTAATAACTGCGGGGACACTGGAAAAAGAGACATATCAGTACAGATACCCCCTACACCGTAACCAGCACAACTACCCCAGAACCTACACTGTAATCAGCAAAACTAATCCTGTACCCTCACCTTTATTAGCTCAACTAGCCCTATACCCACACCTTAATCGGCGCAACTACCCCTATACCCACACATTAATCAGCACAACTACCCCTGTACCCTCACCTTAATCAGATCATCCAACCCTGTACCAGCACCATAATCAGCACAACTACCCCTGTACCCTCACCTTAATCAGTATAGCCACTTCTAAAACCACCTCTCAATTAGGAAAAGTACCCCCCCTGAACCCTACCCTAATTCGGTATAACTACCAGCTTAACCCACAGTCTCAGCTCCCACCCCCACCACCCCATACCGAAACTTTAATCAGTAACTCAAAACCATCAAATACCCCCTTATTTAATATATTAGAATAAAATCTTTTTATATTTAAAATCAGATGATAGAGATGTATAGTTGTATAATGAGGTGCTAGTTAATGTTAGTTTTAGTAAAACACATACTGTGCCATCATGGTCATGGCGCATTCGATAGGAGTCATGAGCCGCCGGATGACGTCCTCAGTGAGAAGCTCGGGACAGTGAGCCACAAAACTCCGCATGGCTGACGAAAACAGTTAGTGGTTAATAAGCCAGTTAATTTGCATGTTTACTAACAGGTTAAAGGTAATTACAGGTATAATTACCACAGAGTGCTCCAGCTCGGCCCTCCAGCGTCACCTGCCAAGTGAAGGAGTCTCCTCTGGCCTTCTCAGCCTCCAGCTCCTTCTGAGAGCGGGGGAACACGTTCCTCCACAGCAGCAGCATCTTCGGCAGATGATAGCGCACCAGAGAGGAGCCTGAGCGCGCACACACACACACACACACAGTGAAAACAAGGCCACTTAGCACACACGAAAACGTAAATCAAGAAAGAACGAAAGAAAGAATGAAAGAAAAAAAGAAAAGAAAAAAAGTTAAAAAGGAAAAGTAAGAAAGAAAGGATGAAAGAAAAAAACAAACAAAAACAGACAAAAGGACTAAGAGACAGACAGAATGAAAAATACTGCAGAAAATCAGTAAATGTCTGAGAAACATTCAGGTGTCAGAAGTTCACAGTGAAATAAAGACGATCCCAAAACAGGTCCAACATTAAACTATCGACAAGACAAGACAATCTAATGATTTATATTGCATGTGAAAAAAAAAGGTTAAGAATGTTTACCTAAAGTCATGAGGGCCCCCAGGAGCAGCCAGCCTGCCTGCGTACGGTGCAGAGAGAGACGACTGTTCTGAGCCGCAGAGCGCAGCAGATCCTCCGCTATACTCACCACCATCTGAATAATAACCACCAGTTAAACCCAGAGAACTTTAACACACTCTATACACACAGATTCAAGAGTAAACACACACTTTGCCCTTGGAATGAGGAATACCCAGCGGACACTGGTGCACGGCACCAAGCAGGGCAGCCATGGCGAAGCTGTAGCCGCTCACAGCTTCGGGCGAGCTCTTCAGGGCGTTGATGCGCTCGGCGCAGCGGTCTAGTAGTGGAGTCAGTTGATTGGGTAGAGCCACAGCAACGCAGCGCAGGCACCAGGCCGCCGCTAAACGAGCCGCCATGCTGGGATGAAGCAGAACCGACATCACCGTCTCCAACAGACCTGCGTCAGACAGCCCTCACATTTATTCAACTGTATTTTCTGAGTACTGTATTCTTGTCATTTTGGCTTTACTCTTGCAATTTCAACATTATTCTCAAATGTATTTCAAGTTTACTCATTAATCAATTTCCTAACTGTAATCGAATTGCGTCTGGAGTGTATTATTAATCCTCTATAATGCAGTAAAGTGTATGTGTATAAACATATGATATTATATTTCACTAGAAAGGCAAATGACTCAATCGAGACTGACACTGTACTGATTAAGGTTTGGGTACAGAGGTACTTGTGTTGATACACTTTCTTACCAATGGATGGCTCCTGGATGAGGGGTGCGGCTGTGGCACTGAGACTCTGCACCAGGCTGCCCAACTCTTTCAGGGCACACACCATCACATGCTGACTGGCGGAGACATCAGCGGCCGTGCCCTTATTCTCTCCACTACTGTCACTCACCACTGCCTCTGTGACCCCAAACGCACAACACAAACACAGGAAGTTTAAGTCTCATACATTTCACCTCACAGCTCTGGAATAAACATCTGGAAGCAGAGGTAAAATCAGGGATTGAAGTTAAATCAGGAAGATTGTTTAAATTTTGCTTCAGTCAGTTTAGATTATTCTGCCGCTCACCGCTGATAATCAGGTAATACTTACTAAAGCTTTTATTAGTGTGTAACTTAGTTTATTTTCTGTTTTAAATTAATTATAAAAAATAATTTTACTTTTAAAAGTTATTCTGAAGACTTAAAAACTGCTGTTCACAGACGCGCCTACAAAAAGTATTGCCGTCGGGGGACCGAATACAAATGCATGCCACACTTTTCAGATTTTTATTTGCCTAAAGTATTATTTTCGCTCCACTTTACAATGATGTGCTACTCTGTGTTGGTCTATGACATAAAATCTCGATAAAAAAAACATTTACGTTTGTCGTTGTAAGGTGACAAAATGTGAAAAAGCTCAATGAGTATGAATACTTTTTTAAGGCACTGTATGTGCAAAATGCATATTTTATATAAAACGAGAACTGCTCTGTAATCCAGCAATTCAACTACACTTTCAAACACTTAACCGAAAATCCAAGCACTTTTCTAATCTTACAAACACTTTAATACAATTCGAGCTTTTTCCAAGATTTCCAGCACCTGTATGGACCCTGATAGAGATAATTATTCCTTAACTTCCTAATCCTACTTACTTTACATACAAGAATCATATCTAATACAAAAGCTTGCCTTGTATGAGTTACTGCGCTTTGATATCTGAAACTGGGGCAGGTTAAACCCAGTGGTAGATCGGTGGTTAGGGTGTTAATCCATTAACATGTTAACCCATTCTCACACTCGTTCACTTGATCAAAGACAGAGTTTTACATTGATAATATTAACTAAAAAAAATTAAACATACCTAATAAACTACAAATTTACAACAACAGACGACAGATCCTGAATTATCAAACCTAAAAAATTATCCAATCAAATGAATTTTGAACAAACATAAGAAATAATAATCTTAAATGGAGGAGTCTATCAAATAGATTCCAATCAATTAAATCAGTGGTTTCCAACCTTTTTTTGTCATATTATTACTCTTGGTATTTCCTGCATTTCATGTTTCCACTGCACTTTATTGCTGCACTGCAACCCAAATTGGTGGGAGATTCTTCACCTGGGTCCAGTATCCCTGGGTCATTACTATCAGCTGCTGAAGGCCGATCAGTGAGACTCGGTCAATTTTGTGGAGGACGAATTACAAATTTGTTCATTATTTTTGATCAACCAGGAGACCATGAATAAAATTAGCTAATGCAATATGATTGTTTGCCCTAATGCTCAACACTTTACAAAATATGTCGTGACCCCCCCACAGAACTCGCTGTGGCCCCCTTGTGGGTCGGGACCCCCCTGTTAGGAACCGCTGAATTAAAGAATTTAGCCCTTGCTTATAATGCCTTTTCTAGACTTTACCCTAATCGTTCATTCCATGCTTTAAGCAGTGACCATTTATTGAGGTTTGCGAGCTGATGGAACACAGGAGGCAGGAACACATTGTAACATGCTTATAACCATTATCTTTGTACAGAATATTTAAATAAAGAGAATGTTATCTATTAAGAGAATGTTTTTACTATATATACACACACTAATAGTCAGTGATTAGAATATAATTTGCATATTTATTTATTTATTGTTAAAGCGGTGAAAGGTAGAACAATGTAAAATAAACAAAAGAGGTTTGATCTTCCAGCTCAAAGCAATCACAGAGTAAGAATCCATCGGAAAAAAAAAAAAAAAATCACACAAACAGTGTTCAAACAACCAACAAGGAAAGAAATCAAACGCCAAAGCATAAAGCAGAAAAAAACAAAAAACGATTGGTTAGGATTTGTTTCTGGGTAAAAATCCGGCTGGATGAAATGCTGTCACAAGTTAGTTTATAAATAAAGTTTTTTTTATTACACACTAGTGTTGTACTGTCCATTTAAAAAATATACATGATAAAGTTTTCTTTAGTGTATTATTAATAGGTCTTTTTAATTTGTATTTTCTTTTTGTGTTTGTCTCGACATTTTTCCTGTTTCTTATGTCGGTAAGATTTTCCTTTTATTTTGTTTTTCAGTTTAGTTTTGACTAAATCTTTTATCATATCGCTGCCTTTAGATAACATTCATCAGGTTTCAAGAAATGAATCAAACACACCAGAAAAACATAATTTTTAAAAAAAAATTTATCGGGGTTGCTGGTTCAGTATCAGGTTCAGTATCACTTTGTTCCATGCCTGAACATGTAAAGTAACAGATGTTTTCCTATCCAAAAAAAGGGAGGCATTACTGTGGAATAACTGTGGAAAAACACTCTGTGTGTGTGTGTGTGTGTAATTATGACAGCACAACATGAGCCGTATATAAAAGATTGAAAGAACAAAACTAATAAAACAGAAAAAAAAATCAAAGCCACCTCAATCAGTATTAACAAACAAAAAGAGACAGAGGGACACATTCACACACACAGACAGAATAAAACAAACAAACCGATAGTACTTACTCTGCAGTGCTCTGAATCTGGATATTTCCCCCCCATTTTGCTCCTTACCCACTGCCCTCATCTGCTTGCTGATGGCCTGGCAGATGTCCTTGGCGGCGGCGATCTGAGCTTTTTCACCTAGCAGGGCTCCGAGCGTGGCGCGCAGGGCGAAAGAGACGCAGCGCCGAGAGTACACCGCCTCCACGTGGCTCTGCGTGGCACGCGGGTGAGCGACGAGCTCCAGCAGGTGGTTTAGGAAGGTGGCGAAGTTTCGCTCCAGCCACTGACCCCCCAACACAGTCACAAACACCACGTACGCCTGCGGCACAGACACACAACCCGGAACACACACTTCAGAAAAAACTTCTGCAATTTTTTTTTTTTACATTGTCTTGTTTTTATTGTTGTTTGTTCAAAGTTTTATGTGTCTCACCTCAGTGACGCCTACGCGCACCTCCCTGCTGACAGATGCCCCACCTTTTAGCATCTCTCCGCCGCTCTTCAGAAAGCCGGATCCGCCGCGCAGGAAGCCCGTGGACATCAGTTCGAGGACCTCGTCCAGCGTAGCACGCTTTACGTTCTGTCTCATCACTGTCACACACAAAACCAGGAGGAATTAAGAAACACACTGCAGCAGATCGTTTTTATTCTTCTGATATTAAACGATGCTTTTAGTTTAGTAAATGATGCAAAAAGTCGAGACGATGACCTGCAGCCTGTTTGGGCATGAGCGCCGTGGCCATGACAGTCCCCAGCAGTTTAGACACGGCCACACGCACACCGTATGTAGAACCTTCAAGAGCTTTAAAACATAACGTGGCCACGTTCTCCAACTCCGCTGTCCACATAAACACAGCCTCGTTCTGAAGCTCCAACAAACACTACAGAGAGAGAGAGAGAGACACCTCCAGTTTACACGAATGTTTTTTGTGTTAAATACTATTTATTCCTTCATTTATTCCCCCATCTGACTATTTTTTTAATCTAGCATAGGGAAGTGAAAGGCAAGTCCTGACCTTTGCCACGGCACAGCGCACGGCCATGGACCTGTCTGTGAGGAGAGACCGGGCATTTTTATAAATGTCTCTGTGGCAGGAGGCGGCTGCAGCTCCCAAACCGCTCAAGACCTTCTGTAAGCTCAGGAGGATTTCACCACGACCCTGAGACTGCACAAAAACACACACACACACACATTACATAAACCACACACCTGCAGGTCAACAGACTTTAAACGAGGCTTTTTTTATTTGACTGTATGCAAATCTACAGCACTCATTCAGCCAGATTTATAAAACAGTTTACAGTTAGATTCAACAAGTTGTTTAGAAAATCATTTTGTGTCAGATTCATAGAATCATTTAGTGTCAGATTCATAGAATCATTTAGTGTCAGATTCATAGAATCATTTAGTGTCAGATTTATAGAACCATTTAGTGTCAGATTCATGGAATCATTTAGTGTCAGATTTATAGATTCATATAGTGTCAGAATCATAAAATTCTTTAGTGTCAGATTTATAGAATCCTTTAGTGTCAGATTAATGAAATTATTTACTGTCTGATTTTGTCCCAAAATAATTTGGATTCAGATTAACAGTCAGATTCACAAAATTTAGTGTCAGATTCATAGAACCATTTAGTGTCAGATTCACAGAATCATTGACACTAAATGATTCACAGAATCATTCAGTGTCCTATTCCACAGAATCATTCAGTGTCCTATTCCACAGAATCATTCAGTGTCCTATTCCACAGAATCATTCAGTGTCCTATTCCACAGAATCATTCAGTGTCCTATTCCACAGAATCATTCAGTGTCCTATTCACAGAATCGTTCATAGTCAGATTTAACATCATTTGGAATTTGAGAATCAGATTTAAATGTTCAATATGGAGTAATTTTCAGGAAGTTTTACGAGTCAGAGTCACAGTTATTTAAAATCATAATGAAGAAAAACATTACATAAATGTAAATAAAGTATTTCATTATGTTTATTAATTAGAATTAAGTAAAATTGATGTATTTTTAATGTTTAAGGTTTGCAGCTGAACAGAGGAAATTCTCAATGCTGATTAAGTTACTTGACTAATTTGATCTGAACAACTGAATCTGATGTTGTGTGAAAGACTGGGGACACACAGGAAATACTGGAAGCAGCTCTGTGAGTGGTTTGTGGCTCGATGTGGTTTTTACTTTACCTCAGCATTCTTCAGGGCTTTCAACAGGTTGTTGATAGTTTCCGGGAAAGAGCTGCCCAGCATACGACCCATTCTCTCATAAAATGCACCGACACATGCCACTGCAGCCCTGGATTAGACAAAACAAACATTCAGAAGAACTTGCAGAGGACATAGGACAGCTTTTATACTGAGCACACTGTGCAGAAACATTAAAAATTATAACAAATTATTCCTTTTTAAAAAAAAAAAAAATGTGATGAATAAATTAAACTGTTCAAGGAGTAATTAAGTCTCTGTGGCATGTGGGTAAACTCACAGTTTAGTGGGTAGGTAGGCCGGAGTGTCATCTTTGTTCTTGATGATATCATTGCACTTGTCCAAGGTCTGGAAGACAGTAAAGGTGTCGCCGATGCTGTAGAGCGTAGCCAGGTTTTTGGCCAGAAGCTTGCGTGTCGGAGGTCCCGGGTTGCTACTGATTGAACTGGTGAGCTGCTCCACCAGCTTCTTCTGCTTTTCCTTCACATCCACCTGCACAACCACTCTTGCATTAGACCTTTAGCTTATCTACATTACATGCAACACAAAACGCATTTGTGCATCTACAGTTCTCATTCAGAGTCATAATCAAAGAGTCAGATTCTAATAGTTATTTAAAGACAGACTAATGATCACTTCAAACAGGAGTCTCCTGGAGCCATATGAACACTCAATTAGATGAACAGAGTCTCATAAAGTCAGATTCACGTAGAGTCAGAGTCACAGAGTCCTCTGGAGTCACATGAACACAGAGTCAGATTCACAGTCTCTTGGATTTAGATTCACTTAGAGTCAGATTCAAAGAGTCTCCTGGAGTCAGAGTCATAGAGTCTCCTGTAGTCAAATTCACTTAGAGTCAGATTCAAAGAGTCTCCTGGAGTCAGAGTCATAGAGTCTCCTGGAGTTAGATTCATTAGAGTCAGAGTCATAGAGTCTCCTGGAATCAGAGTCACAGAGTCTCCTGGAGTCAGATTCATTAGAGTCAGAGTCATAGAGTCTCCTGGAATCAGAGTCACAGAGTCTCCTGGAGTCAGATTCATTCGAGTCAGAGTCATAGAGTCTCCTGGAATCAGAGTCACAGAGTCTCCTGGAGTCAGATTCATTAGAGTCAGAGTCATAGAGTCTCCTGGATTTAGATTCATTAGAGTCAGAGTCATAGAGTCTCCTGGAATCAGAGTCACAGAGTCTCCTGGAGTCAGATTCATTAGAGTCAGAGTCATAGAGTCTCCTGGAATCAGAGTCACAGAGTCTCCTGGATTTAGATTCATTAGAGTCAGAGTCATAGAGTCTCCTGGAATCAGAGTCACAGAGTCTCCTGGAGTCAGATTCATTAGAGTCAGAGTCATAGTCATAGAGTCTCCTGAGGTCAGATTCAGATTCATTAGAGTCAAGTCTCCTGGTCAGATAGAGTCTCCTGGAATCAGAGTCACAGAGTCTCCTGGAGTCAGATTCATTAGATTCAGAGTCAGAGTCATAGAGTCTCCTGGAATCAGAGTCACAGAGTCTCCTGGAGTCAGATTCATTAGAGTCAGAGTCATAGAGTCTCCTGGAATCAGAGTCACAGAGTCTCCTGGAGTCAGATTCATTAGAGTCATAGAGTCAGAGTAGAGTCTCCTGGAATCAGAGTCAGGTCCAGAGTCTCCTGGAGTCAGATTCATTAGAGTCAGAGTCATAGAGTCTCCTGGATTCATTAGGTCGATCAGAGTCACAGAGTCTCAGATTCTGGAGTCAGATTCATTAGAGTCAGAGTCATAGAGTCTCCTGGAATCAGAGTCACAGAGTCTCCTGGAGTCAGATTCATTAGAGTCAGAGTCATAGAGTCTCTGGAGTCAGAGTCAGTCATAGAGTCTCCTGGAATCAGAGTCAGTCACTGACGAGTCTCCGGAGTCCCCAGCAGATTCATTCAGAGTCAGAGTCAGATAGAGTCTCCTGGAATCAGAGTCACAGAGTCTCCTGGAGTCAGATTCATTAGAGTCAGAGTCATAGAGTCTCCTGGAATCAGAGTCACAGAGTCTCCTGGAGTCAGATTCCATTAGAGTCAGAGTCATAGAGTCTCCCTGGAATCAGAGTCACAGAGTCTCCTGGAGTCAAGATTCATTAGAGTCAGAGTCATAGAGTCTCCTGGAATCAGAGTCACAGAGTCTCCTGGAGTCAGATTCATTAGAGTCAGAGTCATAGAGTCTCCTGGGGAATCCAGAGTCACAGAGTCTCCTGGAGTCAGATTCATTAGAGTCAGAGTCATAGAGTCTCCTTGGAATCAGAGTCACAGAGTCTCCTGGAGTCAGATCATTAGAGTCAGAGTCATAGAGTCTCCTGGAATCAGAGTCACAGAGTCTCCTGGAGTCAGATTCATTAGAGTCAGAGTCATAGAGTCTCCTGGAATCAGAGTCACAGAGTCTCCTGGAGTCAGATTCATTAGAGTCAGAGTCATAGAGTCTCCTGGAATCAGAGTCACAGAGTCAGCCTGGAGTCAGAGTCACAGAGTCTCCTGGAGTCAGATTCATTTAGAGTCAGAGTCATAGAGTCTCCTGGAATCAGAGTCACAGTCCAGAGTCTCCTGGAGTCAGATTCATTAGAGTCAGAGTCATAGAGTCTCCTGGAATCAGAGTCACAGAGTCTCCTGGAGATCAGAGTCCATAGAGTCAGAGTCCAGAGTCTCCTGGAGTCAGATTCATTAGAGTCAGAGTCATAGAGTCTCCTCAGTCCAGATCAGTCTCCTGAGTCGATCATTCACAGAGTCGAGTCATTAGATAGAGTCTCCTGGAATCAGAGTCACAGAGTCTCCTGGAGTCAGATTCATTAGAGTCAGAGTCATAGAGTCTCCTCAGAGTCAGATCTGGTCAATTAGAGTCAGAGTCAGTCATAGAGTCCTCCTGAGACTCAGAGTCACAGAGTCTCCTGGAGTCAGATTCATTAGAGTCAAGAGTCATAGAGTCTCCTGGAATCAGAGTCACAGAGTCTCCTGGAGTCAGATTCATTAGAGTCAGAGTCATAGAGTCTCCTGGAATCAGAGTCACAGAGTCTCCTGGGAGTCAGATTCATTAGAGTCATTAGAGTCATAGAGTCTCATAGAGTCAGAGTCTCCTGGAATCAGAGTCACAGAGTCTCTGGAGTCAGATTCATTAGAGTCAGAGTCATAGAGTCTCCTGGAATCAGAGTCACAGAGTCTCCTGGAGTCAGGATTCATTAGAGTCAGAGTCATAGAGTCTCAGACCTGGAATCAGAGTCACAGAGTCTCCTGGAGTCAGATTCATTAGAGTCAGAGTCATAGAGTCTCATACAGAGTCTCCTGGAGTCAAAGTCACAGAGTCTCCTGGAATCAGAGTCACAGAGTCTCCTGGAGTCAGATTCATTAGAGTCAGTAGAGTCATAGAGTCTCCCTGGAACAGAGTCAGAGTCAGTCAGAGTCTTCAGTCAGGTCAGAGTCAGTCTCAGAGTCAGATCAGAGTCAGTCCTGGAGTCAGAGATTCATTTCATTAGAGTCAGAGTCATAGAGTCTCCTGGAAGTCAGAGTCAGTCACAGAGTGTCTCCTGGAGTCAGATTCATTAGAGTCAGAGTCATAGAGGTCTCCTGGAATCAGAGTCACAGAGTCTCCTGGAGTCAGATTCAGATTAGAGTCAGTCAAGAGTCATAGAGTCTCCTGGAGTCAGATTCATTAGAGTCAAAGTCATACAGAGTCTCCTGGAATCAGAGTCACAGAGTCTCCTGGAGTCTCCTTTCAGATTCATTAGAGTCAGAGTCATAGAGTCTCCTGGAATCAGAGTCACAGAGTATCCTGGAGTCAGATTCATTAGTCAGAGTCAGAGTCAGAGTCATAGAGTCTCCTGGAATCAGAGTCACAGAGTCTCCTGGAGTCAGATTCATTAGAGTCATAGAGAGTCATCAGAGTCAGCAGTCTCGGAGTCAATCAGAGTCAGAGTCATAGAGTCTCCATGAGTAGTCAGATTCATTAGAGTCAGAGTCAGAGTCTCCTGGAATCAGAGCACAGAGTCTCCTGGAGTCAGATTCATTAGAGTCAGAGTCATAGAGTCTCCTGGAAATCAGAGTCACAGAGTCTCCTGGAGTGAGTCAGATTCATTAGAGTCAGAGTCATAGAGTCTCTTGGAATCAGAGTCACAGAGTCTCCTAGAGGAGATCAGAGTCACAGAGTCTCCTGGAGTCAGATTCATTAGAGTCAGAGTCATAGAGTCTCCTGGAATCAGAGAGTCACAGAGTCTCCTGGAGTCAGATTCATTAGAGTCAGAGTCATAGAGTCTCCTGGAATCAGAGTCACAGAGTCTCCTGGAGTCAGATTCTATAGAGTCAGAGTCACAGAGTCTCCTGGAGTCAGATTCATTAGAGTCAGAGTCATAGAGTCTCCTGGAATCAGAGAGTCACAGAGTCACAGAGTCTCCTGGAGTCAGATTCATTAGAGTCAGAGTCGGAACAGAGTCATAGAGTCTCCTGGAGTCAGATTCATTAGAGTCAGAGTCATAGAGTCTCCTGGAATCAGAGTCACAGAGTCTCCTGGAGTTAGATTCATTAGAGTCAGAGTCATAGAAAATCTCCTGGAATCAGAGTCACAGAGAGTCTCCTGGAGTCAGATCATTAGAGTCAGAGTCATAGAGTCTCTCTGGAATCAGAGTCACAGAGTCTCCTGGAGTCAGATTCATTAGAGTCAGAGTCATAGAGTCTCCTGGAATCAGAGTCAACAGAGTCTCCTGGAGTCAGATTCATTAGAGTCAGAGTCATAGAGTCTCTTGGAATCAGAGTCACAGAGTCTCCTGGAGTCAGATTCATTACAGTCAGAGTCATAGCAGTCCTCCTGGATTCAGAGTCACAGAGTCTCCTGGAGTCAGATTCATTCAGAGTCAGAGTCATAGAGTCTGGAGTAAGATCATTCGAGTCAAAGTCATAGAGTCTCCGGAATCGAGTACAGAGTCTCCTGGAGTCAGATTCATTAGGGAGTCAGAGTCATAGAGTCTCTTGGAATCAGAGTCACAGAGTCTCCTGGAGTCAGATTCATTAGAGTCAGAGTCATAGAGTCTCCTGGAATCAGAGTCACAGAGTCTCCTGAGTCTGGAGTCAGATTCATTAGAGTCAGAGAGTCATAGAGAGTCTCATGGAATCAGAGTCACAGAGTCTCCTGGAGTCAGATTCATTAGAGTCAGAGTCATAGAGTCTCCTGGAATCAGAGTCACAGAGTCTCCTGGAGTCAGATTCATTAGAGGTCAGAGTCATAGAGTCTCGTGGAATCAGAGTCAATCAGAGTCTCCTGGATCAGAGTCAGTCAGATTCATTAGAGTCATAGAGTCATAGAGTCTCCTGGTCAGAGTCGAGGTCAGCGTCAGAGTCTCCTGGAGTTCAGATTCATTAGAGTCAAGAGTGGAATCAGATCCACAGAGTCTGGAGTCAGAGGTCTAGAGAATCAGAGTCACAGAGTCTCCTGGAGTCAGATTCATTCATAGAGTCAGAGTCATAGAGTCTCCTGGAATCAGAGTCACAGAGTCTCCTGGAGTCAGATTCATTAGAGTCAGAGTCATAGAGTCTCCTGGAATCAGAGTCAGTCAGAGTCTCCTGGAGTCAGTCAGAGTCAGATAGATTCATTCAGAGTCATAGAGTCCCTGGAATCAGAGTCACAGAGTCTCCTGGAGTCAGATTCATTAGAGTCAGAGTCTGGAGTAGAGTCAGTCATAGAGTCTCCTGGAATCAAAGTCACAGAGTCCTGGAGTTCAGATTCATTAGAGTCAGAGTCATAGAGTCTCCTGGAATCAAATCAGAAAGTCACAGAGTCTCCAGAGGAGTCAGAGTTCATTAGAGTCAGAGTCATAGAGTCTCCTGGAATCAGAGTCACAGAGTCTCCTGGAGTCAGATTCATTAGAGTCAGAGTCATAGAGTCTCCTGGAATCAGAGTCACAGAGTCTCCTGGAGTCAGATTCATTAGAGTCAGAGTCATAGAGTCTCCTGGAATCAGAGTCACAGAGTCTCAGGAGTCAGATTCATTAGAGTCAGAGTAATAGAGTCTCCTGGAATCAGAGTCACAGAGTCTCCTGGATTTAGATTCATTAGAGTCAGAGTCATAGAGTCTCCTGGAATCAGAGTCACAGAGTCTCCAGGAGTCAGAGTCACATGAAGTCAAATTTACAATTTCACCATGAACTTGAATCACAGAGTCACTTGGAATCAGAGTCACAAAATAATCTATGTTAGATTCACACAATCACCCTGAATCACATTTACAGACTCACACAGCCACCTAACTGCAGCCCAAATGAAAATAATTTTTAAAGCTGAAGTAATTTCCTTGTTTTATTTATCAGTTACAACAGGTGTAATTTAATAATTTAACAAAGTGAATAGGATAAATTAATTGTTCTGATCATCACACATTAAAAGATAATAGTATTAATAATGGTTTGTTGTAGCCACCTGTAAAGTAAGTGAGAACTGGAAGTAGAAATAATGAGATCGCTTCTCCTACCTTGTTTGCAGCTACCAGGACCTTGTTAAGGAAACGCAGCCACTCGAATATGAAGACTGGTCGCTTGGCTTCGGTGATTTGGGCCAAAGCGTCTTCGTTGAGCAGCAGACTGTGTGCCAGCTCCATGGCCGGGCACTAACAGAGCAATCAAGGGGTTTCTGATGTGTGTGCAGGGGTCCGCAGCTCTGCCAGCTGATGACTGAATAAAACATCAACCAATAATAATCAAAAATAACTGATTATAATGTCAAGAAAACTATACACAAATAAAAATCAACAAAAATATTAAAGCTTCTCCGAAATTTGATTGTAAAGATTTTAAAACAGCATATAATTTCTATTTATTTACACCTCTTTGCTGATTAAACCTAAAAATTTACACTAATAATGTTTCTACATACGCTAACATACAGTGGGTACAGGGGCGCGTGTCAAATGCAGCTCTGTTGTACGAGTAGTGCACTAGATATCGTGCACGAGCCACTCTAGTATAGTGCAGATATAGTGCACTTGTCCAGGGTGAGCAGAGCTACTTCAAACACAGCCCAGAGTTTAAGAACAGATCTGTATCTAAGCGAATATGTGCCGAAGTTTTACTAACTCAGACAAATAAAACAACACATAATAACATATAAAAATATATATTTAACTCTTTTTCTTCCTATAAAGCTGACATTAATGTTATGTCACTGCTAGACTAGCTGGTTTGAGTTAGCTTCGCGGCTAACAAACGAACCTTCAATGGGAATCAAACAAAATGACGGAGTTTTGAATAAATCCCAAGTGATTTTAATGTCATTAATAAACGTTGTATTTTTTTTTGAAACATTTCGCCACGTTTATTACAGAAGCAATTAAAAGACCTGACAAGCTACCTTACCTGATGTTGTCCTGTTAGCTGTTTCTGCTAAGCTAACACCCAACGCCCCTCAAGATGCAGCCGAGATTTCAAAATACGGGCAAAAAGAAATAATAACAATTATAATATTAATAACATATTTTTATACACTCATTTATTTACACGACTTTCTTAAATAAACGATTTTTTTTAAGTCGGTTTTTTTTTTTTGAAGGGACTTTACATTTATAAACATGATCTTAAACGTTGTCATTGACATGTCAGTCATGAACAGGGTCAAAGTGGAAGATGTTTGGAGATAAAAATATATGTTTTTTAAACCAAAGATGAGTTGGATTTTTATTACAAAATTTATGTGAACCGTCAGTCAAAGATTAAATTCGATGACTTACATATTAGTTGTTTTTAGAAATAATAATAATAATAATAATATAAAATAATAATATAATAATGCAGCACGGTGACTTAGTGGATATCACTGTTGCCTGGCCAGAAGGTCCCGGGTTCGATTTTCAGGCAGGGTCTTTCTGTGTGGAGTTTGCATGTTCTCCCTGTGCTTGCATGGTTTACTTCGGATACTCCAGTTTCCTTCCACGGCATGTATGTTAGGTTGATTGGTAATTCTAAATTGCCCATAGGAGTGAGTGTGTGTGGCCCTGTGGTGGACTGTCGACCTGTCCAGGGTGTCCCCCTACTGCCTTTTGCCCCCCCAGAGACAGGTGGGATAGACTCCAGCAGATCCCTGTGACCCCGATTAGGGAATAATCAGGTATAGAAAATAAATGAATGAATATGTAATAATCTATTAAATCCATTTTATTTATGTTCTATTGGTTGCACTGCTTCCAGTAGTGTGTGTTTATGTTAGATATCTTATCCAATCCTATTTCAGCCTCTATGTGTTATAATGGTCAAAAAAACCTGAAGTATTACCAGTGTCTATCCGAAATCACGTACACTACTATTCAATTGAGTTTTATTTCTATAGCGCTTTTTACAATGGTTATTGTCACAAAGCAGCTGTACACAATCAAAGAAATTAAAAATGCGACTTCTGGGAAATGAAATATGTGATGGTTCGAAGTTGCTTTTATGGAATTGCGTCTAACTACTTGACCAGAATGATACCAGGGGAATGTGGAGATACTGGAGATAATGAACTCAGTCATGCTCATCTATTTATAAGAAAATCTTCTTGTTTTCTCTGTGGTTGAGCATGAGATCGATTCCTTATCTCAGATCAGTCCTAAATGAGTTTTACAGCAATATTTGCTTTAATATTATATTCTATGGTTGGGTTATTTATCTAACTTGTTTGTTGATTTATATTTATATTTAAAGTGTGTGGTTTAAAGTGTGTATTTATTTTTATTCTTTTATGAAAAAACACCCGTCTGCAATAATTAATGATAACGCTTCTGGGAAGAATCAGAAGATTGGGAAACATCAGTAACTAAGAAATTCGTATGTACTTCGTGTGTGTGTGTGGGGGTAGGTATGTGGCTTCCGACTGCTACAAGTGAACACTTTCACAGCAGCAGATATGTCGTTACTCATGAGATGTAAATAGATATAAAAGGAAGAAGTTAAAACGAAAAGGAGGAGGAGGAGGAGGAAATGAAACTCCACCTCTTTTGATTTGGGTAAAAGCTGACAGCTAGATAAGGAACCCCCTGAGAGCAAACCAGCCAGTGCGTAATAGGATCAGGGAGAAAGAGACAGAGATGGAGAAGTATGGAATGTAGAGAATGAGGTAAACCACAAAAGGCCATCAGACGCTCAACAAAAGTTAGAGAAATATCTGAAGACCTTCATTTTTCTTCCTGTCTTCTTCGTCCTGCAGGAGCTCAGGATCAGGTAAGAACCTCAGACTCACCTCCATTTCTTCAGGATTTTTCTTACTGGTCCAGATTCATCATAAGCGCTCGAGACATAAAGAGGAAACTTTTAAAGGTTCATGTGAAGAAAGAGCAATTTTTAACACTTTGTCTAACGGTCTGTGTGTGTGTGTGTGTGTGTGTGTGTGTGTGGGTATTGTGCAAGCTTAAATTTCTAGCCAAATGTATAATATAAAAGGGCGTAACTGTACCTAGGATGTTGACACACATCTGACTCGTAAGTGTGTGTTCAACTGGCAGGTGACACAGCGGTAACAATTTATGCTCCACTGACACAACATAACGTTTCATAACAAATAGAAATGTTGCTATGGTGAAGATTGTGTATAATAAACAACAACAACAACAAAAACCCGATGATGGTTCTTGTTTGGAGCCTCTGTTTGGGACTTTGTGTGTGTGTGTGTTTGTGTGTAAGTGACAGCATGCAATTTGTTTAAAAATGTATTTATTGGCCTTTCTTGGTAAAAACCTGAACCTTTTCCTTGGGAAAAAGAAATCTGTGGTTTCTTAATGAATGCTCTGCTCAAGTCTGGTCTCGTTTGGATGGAAAACCTGTTTCTGTAATTTACACACACATACACACACTCATACTCTGAATCTGTGCACAGTTTAGACACTTATGAACACAAACACACTTACTCTCACACCCACAGTACCAACACTCAGTCCTTCTTCTGACTTTTTATCCCTTTATGGCATTTTCTCGTTTTTTTTTTTATATCATTCCAAAATTCCATCTGCATGATCTTTTATCTCCATCCAGCAGTGCAGATTACACAGATGTTTTCAACAAATGTCCTCTGCAACAGGAGGAAATTCAAAGCAGCTGCACGATAAATCAGGTTAAGCAGCGATCGGACACAAACAAACGCACAACATGAATCGGCGACGACTCGAGCAAAGAGTTTGAATAAAATTGTAGTTAAAATATACCTGAAAATGAGGTTTGCTTATTGGCTGTTTCATTGTAATCTCAGCAGGATCATGATGATTTATAGGATTTAGCGCTAATCACAGCTGCTGAAATCATAAACACTCTGAATCAGAATGAATCACAAGCAACTTCATTAAGACACACTTGACACTGTTCGTTTGTTTGACTCGCCGTCACCTGGACACTGTCAGGATTTTATAATCCTGCCTAAGGGCCTAAAAATGAATCCCCCTTGAGACAGCAATTACTAACAGTTATCTAGAGTCATACTTGTGATTATTTTACACAACGTGCAGTCTTGTGCTCAGACATCACTCCCACGGACTGCTGGCTGAACGTCTGATTTCCGGGAGACGTATGTGTGGCATTGTTTAATGATCCGCTGGGAAACAACCTGAAGCCGTCTGATCGAAGACGTAAGACGTGTTGTGTTTACATTTACTTTTATTATTACAGCATTTGGCAGGCGCCCTTATACAACTAAGCAATTAGGGGTTTAGGGCCTTGCTGAGGGGCCCAGCAGTGGTAAATTGGTGGTGCTGGGAATCAACCCACAATCTTCCACTTAGCAGTCCAACACCTTAACCACTGTGCTACCACTACCGCTAACCCCGGTGACTGTCAGTCATACGTCCTCTTGGGTGGGCCTTAGCCATTCAAAGTGGCCAAGGTTTCCAGACCTTTTGCCATCAGTCTGAATATCTGGCTACGCAAGACTATACAGCGTGATTACATCTGAAAAGACTGTAAAACTGTTAGCTTTCGAACAGAAATTGGCCAAATAAAACAGACAGTCAGTTTGTCCCCGAAATCCTTGACAGACTAACGTGAGTCTGTTAATGTCAAGTTATGTCAAGCTAAGCCTATTCTAGTTAACTTTACGTTCATTGTTTGATCTAGTGTTTATGTATAGTCTTCACTATTGTAAATAAACTACACCTTCAGAGGAGTTCATTTCAGTGATAATGTAGACAATTTACTTAATATAGCAATATTGTTAACTTTTTTCTGTATTATAATATTTACCGTATATATAGATATTATATACTAAACGATTATAGATTAGTATATTTATCACGGATACATTACAGAACAGTAAAATTGTTGGTGGCAAAGCACAGGGTTATGATATACACTATTATACGACACTACTGAAGGCAACGGTTAGGGCCTTTCTTAGGGATGGTGTGGCAGTGCTGAGGCTTCTTCCTGATCTTTTTCTGATCTAATTACTATAAGCAGTACATTCACTCTGTGTATCTGATTATGACTTAACACTATTGTGTCTGTGTGTGTGTGTGTTCCAGACACCAGTGTTGACTCATTTTCTACTCACACCCAATTCTCCTCTTTTCATCCTCTCAGACCTGTTTTTTTTTTTCAATGCGTCTCCTGACCTGTTCAATTTTTTATCTTTTTTCCTTTTTTATATGCTTCTCATCTCTCTAATCGTTCTGCAGTCACCCTGCCCAGCCTGGGGCTTTTACCCACATCTTGATCTAATCATGTAAATGTGCCCTTTAGAATAATTGACGAGCACAGACAGAATGTTCTAAGATCTAAAGTGTATGCAGAGATAAAGCTCCTAATTGAGGTGCTGTTGTGAAAACACTCGAGGTTTGGGTTGATCGCTGCTCTGGAGTGCTAATGGAGTCTAACCACTGACCACACAGAAAGAACCGAACAGAACAGTAGTGCTTTGTGCTGATCTGATCTTTTTTCATGGTGATCTTCTCTATCGCCATGGTGATAACTGGTGGTGAGTGGTGAGTGAATCCAGGAGGCTTTTTGGTGGATTAATTGGTTCTGCAGAAGGTTGTTGGTTTGTGCTGTTGGCATAATATAAGATGTGGTTTTTAATAGCAATGTGATGGAGATAAAGAGACGTCGGCGGTGAAGCCTGATATCATTTGAGATAAATTTTCGAGACATACAGAGATTCAGTGTCTTTGGTGTTTCTGAAATTCTTCACAGTTTTTCTAAAGCCTAAAGAAATATTTTTCAGCTGTAAGTATCGTGCAGGATCGTTTAGTGTAAAACCTGAAGAAAAAGAAAAGTCTTTTTGCACCAAAGATCTGGAACAACATCAGAATCCATCAATCATTTGATTAATCATTATAATAATCCTAATAAAATGCTGAAGACATTAAAACTCACTTTTATTGTCCTTATTATAACATGCTTTTTTATGACATTTTAATAACAGTATTATGTCATCTACTATTAGTATTAATTCATAAGTACTATAAGTGTACACTTAGGACAATTTCCCAAACTTAGCGATACAAGCAATATTTTTTAAAATTACATTTTTTTGTAAATTGTTCATTTTTATATATTTTACAATATTTTAGAATTATTATTTTAGACACTAATTCAAGAATTAACAGTGATTGATTTGTTGTTTCCAGATTACATCATCATCATCATCATCATCATCATCATCATCATTATCATCATCATCATGACTTGTTCCCCCTTAGTCAATTTTTCTTTAGTGACCGCTGACCCCAACTCTTCATCTCCGCCCACCACATCCACCTCGAGCATCCTGAGCAGCCCTGTAGGAACAGTAACAGGAGCTCTGATCCTTAGTGTGGCCTTCGTCTTAGGCATTCCCGGCAACCTCTTTGTCATCTGGAGCGTGGTGGCCCGGACAAAGCGTCAGTCTGTGACTGCAACACTAATCCTCAACCTGGCGTGTGCAGATGGCATGCTGATGCTGCTCACGCCCTTCTTCATCGTCTATCTTGTCCAGCGCACCTGGATCTTCGGCTTGATCATGTGCAAGGTCCTGTACTACTTCTGCTGCGCCAACATGTACGCCTCCATCTTCCTGATCACGCTGATGAGCCTGCACAGGCTGGTGGCCGTGGTGTGGCCGCAGCATCTAGCCGCCGTCAGCACGCGGTCTACCGTAGTGCGGATGCTCGTGCTCGTCTGGGTCCTGGCTCTGGCTCTGGCTGTGCCGGTTCCAGTGTTCCGAGACATAAAGGTCATAAACAACAGAACCGTCTGTGACTGTTTGCACTCCAAACCTAAATATGTGAGTTAACAATGTTTCAGTACATGAATCAGTACAGACAAAGAATAATCAGTGATGAAGTTACGAGTTTAAAAAAATTAACATCTTTATAAAAACTGGAATAGATTTTGTTTTCTAATTGGAGAGCAAAATTTTGGGCACCCCAGGACAGATTCCTTTTGATCAAAGTTTTTTTTTTTTAATTTAAATGATATAAAACAGAAAACCAGACATAACAAAATCCCTTGATCCCTCAAACACCCGGCATAAAAACATTTTACATGAGTTAAACCTGCACAATACAAGTTCTTTCTACTTTACTTTATGTTTTCATGTTCTCTGCTTACGTTTCCTTAACAAAATCTAAAAAAGGCTGCCAGTATTATAGAATATCCCAACAGATCCTTTAATTGTGCCTCTAACTTTTTCCAACCAAAGATGGGACATGACTTTTCTTATCCAGTGGCTGTGTGTCAGTGGAATAGGATCCTTACACTTAAAGAGTATCTGTCTCCCAGCTAGAAAAGAACCAAAGGCCAGGATGTTGTTTTCCAAGGCCACACCAAACATTGCAATAATGTCCAAAACATGTGCAACAGAGTGGCGGTAGCCTGCCCACATATATCACATGTAGGGTCTATGTCTGCCTTAATCCTGGAAAGTCTGACCTTAGACCAATGCAGATAATAAACCACCATTTGGAATTGTAAAAAATGATTATTTGAGTCACTGTCACTCTGTCAACTCTAATAGATTATTCATTCATCTTCTATACCCACTTATTCCCTAATTCGGGGTCACAGGGCACTGCTGGAGCCTGGCCCTGGCTGTTTCTGAAAGGGTGAAGGGCAGAAGGGGTACACCCTGAACAGTTTTTGGACTGTGGGAGGAAACCTGAGTACCCGGAGTAAACCCACGCAAGCACAGGAAGAACATGCAAACTCCACACAGAAAGGCCCTGGGGAATCGAACCCGGGCTCTTCTTGCTGTGAGGCACCAATGATAACCACTAAATTACCAAATTAGATAAAATTAGATAAAAATATAAACAGCAGATGTATTAGATAAACATCATCCAGCATTAGAAGCGTTAACATAAAACTAGCTCCTCCGACAAACTTCTGTATTATAGTAACAGTTTACTATATACATTACTTTATATAAGTATAGTATAAGTATACTATATATATATAGTAACAGTTTGGATGTTTATTAGGCACGCTTTATGATCCAATGGTGTGTGTGTGTTGTAGGTGGTGATGCAGTACTCTATGGAGACGGTACTGGGCTTCTTGCTGCCGTACAGCTTAATTCTGCTTAGTTACACTCAAGTTCTTCTGAAGATTCGCCGTACTCGCTTTCAGAGACGTATTCGCAGTGAGAAGCTCATTCTTATCATCGTCATCACCTTCGCATTTTTCTGGCTGCCGTACCACGTCGTCAACATGCTGCAGGTGTGTGTGTGTGTGTGTTTTAAAACCAACAGTAAAATTCATCCACCTACTCGAAATAAACCCGAACTCTGTTTCTCTTCTCAGGTGTCTGAGGAGTTGGTGGTGAGTGTGGGGGGAAAAATGTAAGCACTCAAACACACAGAAATATACTATTATTTTTTAAATGTCTTATCATTCGAATTAACTGGAAACAAATTCTAAGTCACTAATGTTTCTCGGAGATACGTGCTAAATGCCAGTGTTACTGCCTTTCCACCAGTGCCGGTGCATGGCTGGTACCCGCTACGTCACCAACCAAATGTTTTTTTAACATGTTGACAGTTTGGTTGCCAAATTGGTTAAACTCCCGGTGGAGCGGATGGTAAGTGCGTTGGTCTCCATTTGTTAATCAGCTGACAGATTCAATTCCACTTGTTTATTTATTTGTCGTTGTTACTCTGTCGTCTTTTCAAAATGGCTCCTTTTAAACTGTCCGCCGTGGTGCACGCTCCACCCACTAACATCATCAGTTCTCACTCAAGTTTAGCAAGGTTTGGGAGCCAGGATCTGGGCATTAGCCCCAAAAAAATACATCACGGTTTCTGACTGGGCTCCGGCATCGGCCCCGGTGGAAAAGCAGGATGTTATTGACAGGAGAGAAAGAATAAGCCCCTCCTACTGAGTGAACACCATTAAAAAATGTCATCTTGGAAGCTGATTGATCATTTTAATATTTTTTTTTATTCCAATCTGACAAGCAATTAATTCCTGAAGACAAGTTTAAATAATCCATCCTAAATTTTCATTCTGTAAAGTCCCTAAAACAACACAACCTCTAAACATGTAAAAAAATCACTACATGTATTTATAGTAGCTATCAGGCTAATCCTTCTTCATTCCAACTCCTCAGACACGACATGCGGACATTGCTGAGACCCTTTGCGGCTGCTGTGGCCTTCGTCAGCAGCTGCATCAATCCCATCCTGTACACCTGTGTAGGAAAGCAGTACATGCGCCGGGCAGGTCTGGCCTTCATGGCACGACTCTTCGATGCCACGGGAGGAGATTCGGCATCACGTAAATCTCAGAACCAGCAGCATAAAACGGAAGAAAACGAGGGACTGCGGGAGAAGGAGTCCGAAACCTCAACGAGCGTGAACACCAGCATTAACATCAAAGCCATGCAAGTGCAAAATGGGAAATAGAGATATTCCAGTTGGAAACTTTTAAATTAGCTTCAGATCCCAGAAGTACAACCAATGACATCACAATTCTGATTCTATTCTGATAATTCAGAGAGACAGATCAGAGAAACAAGTGAAAGTTTCAATGTCGGTTTTCCAGGGTTTCTCACGCAGTTCAAACCACTAGGTGGCACCAAAAGTCACCTTGAATTTTATCTTATTGTGGTTTTAAGAAACAACTGGATTGTAAGGCTTAACCAGAAACTAGATCTTTAAAAGCTACATTTTTTCAAAATAGTCAAAGAACCGTGCATTTGAGAGCAAAAGTTGCAACACAATAAAAAAAAGAACAGAGCCTTCTAAAAGATGGGCAAAGGTCATCAGTGTAAGTTCATGTCTCCTTTTTGAATGTGAAAATTCAAAAAAATATATGAACGTAATATTGATGTATCTACTGACCACTTTAACACCTGGACTGTGTGTGATTAAAAAGGTTGTCTGATCTTTTTTGCACGTGACTAACTGATGTCCAGGTAAACAGGTGGCCTGTGAATCTATACTCAGAGAGTTTCATGAATAATATATTCAGCATATTATATTCCACTTTACTGTGGTTTTCGCCATACCTTTTGAATAACTGCCTTGTCACAGGACACGCCCACATTTTGACATTCAAATTTGTTATATTTTTAACTTAAAAAGTTTAGCTCAGCTCGTTTTTCCCAGCACGTATGTATGTATGTATGTATATATATATATATATATATATATAGCAAGTAACATTATAAATAACGTAAGTGATGACGTTATCAATGAATGATCAATTATTGATGTATTGATCAATGACGTCATCAATTATTGATTTAAACTTTACGAATGACATGATGTAAACCTTATAAATGAGTTCACGAATAAGGTTATCAATGAGATTGTTATGATGGTCTTTACGACTGATGTTAATGATGATGTAGAAGGTACGAATGACATAAAGAATAACGTTTTAACGACATTAAGGGTGTTTATAAATAACATTAGGAACAGTGTTATCATGACATTATTATTATTTAGATATTATTATTAATAATTATTTTTGTTAATGTTACAAATAACATTACAAATGATGTTTTTAATGTAGCTGGAAATATTGTAACGATACAAATACCAGTATGAATAATGTTATCAACTACGTTATTTTCAGTGTTAGAAAAGACGCCATAACGTTAAAAGGTATAACGTTACAAATAACGTTAAAAATTACATTTTGAATGGTGGTACCGTCATGTTTTATGTCAGTAATGACATTATTAGTAATGACATTCAGAATAATGCTAAACATGACATTTTTAAGAGCATTACAAATGACATTCCGAATGTGGCTACGAATGACGTAATGGATGATGTAGAAAACTAGTAAGATTATGAACTAAATTGTGGTTTCTGACATTTGCTCGTCATCGGTTTCCATGGCACTGGAGTATTAAGATTTTTGTGTAAAGATTTGTTGTGGAAATATTATATTGTTCATATCATAGAATACTAACATGTGTGATGTAAATATGTGTGTGTTTGTGCCAATAAAAAATGTAAAAAAAAAAAAAATCTTTAAAAAAGTATTAGAGATCAAAAAGAAGGGAAAAAGAAGTTCTGTTTTCTTTTCCTTTTCAGTTTGCAACATAGAAATAGAAACATTGACACTTTGTCCAGGAAGTGAAATATCTGTGTGTGTGTGTGTGTGTGTAAGCACTGGGAGAGGAAGTAAATGTACACTCTGAGCTCACTTGCGAACCGAAAAATACAAAAGAAAACACAAATCATCAGCTTCAGCGGAAAGAAAGAATCAAAAAAAGAATAAATAAAAATTAAATAAAAGTAAAAAGAGACAAAAGAGAACAGAAAAAAGAGATTTTGAAAAATGTAGACTTTGAAATTAGTTTTCAGATAAACTCAGATTAGTTCTCATATTAGCCCAGAAAAGCACAGACTGGTGCTCAAAATAGTTCTGAAAAAAAACACAGATCCTTCAGGACCGGTTTTGGATACCCCTGGATTAGATCAAATTAGCTGTTAGATTATTTTAGTTTATCTTTTAGATTAGCTCAGATCTTCTTTTAGATTAGCTCAATTTAGTGTTTAAATTAGCTCAGATTATTACTAGATTAGCTCAGATTAGCTCTTAAATTACCTTATGTTATCTCTTATAGTAAAACATAAATTACCATATCTTATCTCCTAGAGTAGCCCAGTTTATCTTCTATATTAGATCAGATTATTTCTTATATTATCTCAGATTTTGGACACCCCTGGATTGGGTGAAATTATCTTTTAGATTGGCTCAGATTATTTCTTAGATAAACTCAAATTATTTCTTAGATTAGCTCAGATTATCTCTTAGAGTATCTTAGTTTAGTGTTTATATTATTTTAGATTACTTCTTAGATTAGCTCAGATTAGCTTTTAGATTGTCTCAGATTAGCTCTTAGATTATCTCAATTTATCCTTGATTAGCTCAGTTTAGCGTTTAGATCAACCCAATTTAGCCTTTAGATTACCTCAAATTATATTTTAGATTAGCTCAGGTTATCTCTTTAAGTAGAACATAATTTAACTCAGATTATCTCAGATTAGCTCTTAGAGTAGCTCCTAGATTAGCTCAGATTAGTGCTCATCACATTAAGAGTATTTCAGAATTTACACCTTGACCTTGATACAGTCTGGAATTTTGCATTCATGGTTGAGTAATGTGAACAGTGTGCGTAACACAGACACACGCACAAAGATACAAACACACACAACATTCCATCAGTTCTTACTTTTTGTGTGTGTTTCTGTTTGTATTGCATCACTTTTCTGTCTCTGGTGAAAGACACGGTTGTGAAGCCGACAGGAAGAAAGACAACATAGAAAACAATGATCACACAGTGACACAGTCGATTATCAGGTGCTGATTATTCAGCAGGACTCAGGCTTTGTTCTGACACACTGCTTACTCCTTAAGGTAGGTTTTTGGTATAAGTTTAAAACAATTTTTCTTTGTGTGTGTGTGTGTGTGTGTGTGTGTGTGTGTGTGTGTGTGTGTGTGTTTGTGTGTTAACTTCATTCTTGATATTGATTATATCGATATAGTGATTATTAGACTTTCTATCCGCACTTTGAGTCTGTTCTAAGAAAAATTCCTAGTCTTACTCTCTCTTCCTCTTTATTACAAATTGCTGTCAGAATAAATAAATAAATTAAGAAATAGACAAATATAAGCTTGTTTTAGATGATAAAATTATTTCTCTTTTTAAATTAATCTGCACCATAGAGTTAAACGCTGCTTATTATTAAGCGGCGGTTAATTGCTCTGAAATTTACACGCATGTAGTATTTCAGACATTTTTATTGCACATGGTAAAACACTGTCTTTTTTACTTCCTTCCTAAAAAACATCATCCCACCACAGCATACTGTATGACTCCGACTTTCATGGGTGGAATAAAGGGTTTTTTTTTATATATTTTATATATTTAGATATTTTTTTTGACAATATTGACCTTGAAGAGATGTGGCAGCTTCCTGGTTCCTGTTACATTATTTTTATGTTGCATTAAAGAGGTTTGATTTATCATTGAAGGAAGCTGAAGCTGCTAATCTGATTAAAGCTGCTGATCTACTTGAAGCTGCTTTACTTCCTCCTGAGAAAGTTAAAAATAATCTTCAGGCTGTAAATTCATGATTAAAAACATAAATCAACTCAAGTGGATCTAAATGTATACAACTTTTATTTATTGGGTTGTATATATATTGTCAAATAACAAGTCAAGAGAATAAAATATAACCTAATTAACTCAAATCAAATTAATATCAAACTCATATTCAGGCTGTAAATTTCTATGAATAATATTACTCAAAAACATAAATCAACTAAATCAACTCAAACTCAAATAACAGAATATATATATACTGCAAACTCAAATAACAGAATGCAACTCAATCAGAATATATATAACTGCCAACTCAAATAACAAAACTCAAATAACAGCAAACTCAAATATATATATACTGAAAACTCAAATAACAAACTCAAAATAACAGAATATATATACTGCAAACTCAAATAACAGCAAAACTCAAATATATATACTGCAGAATATATAAACTCACTCAAATAACAGAATATATATATACTGCAAACTCAATAACAGAATATATATATACTAAATAACAGAATATATATACTGCAAACTCAAATAACAGCAAACTCAAATATAACAGAATATATATACTGCACAAACTCAAATAACAGAATATATATACTGCAAACTCAAATAACAGAATATATATACTGCAAACTCAAACTCAAATAACAGAATATATATATACTGCAAACTCAAATAACAGAATATATATATACTGCAAACTCAAATAACAGAATATATATACTGCAAACTCAAATAACAGATATTATACTGAACTCAAAATAATATATATACTGCAAGACTCAAATAACAGAATAAATATATATATACTGCAAACTCAATAACAAACTCAAATATAACTGCAAACCAGAATATATATATGCAGCAAACTCAGAATAATATATATAACAGAATATATATACTGCAAACTCAAATAACAGAATATATATACTGCAAACTCAAATAACAGAATATATATACTGCAAACTCAAATAACAGAATATATATACTACACGCAATCAATAACAGAATATATATACTGCAAACTCAAATAACAGAATATATATACTGCAAACTCAAATAACAGAACTAAAATAGAAATCTATATACTGCAAACTCAAATAACAGCATGTATATACTGCAAACTCAAATAAGTGGAAGTGGAAGCTCAAATAAGGGGAAGGTGTTAGACTGCTGATCGGATGGTCCCTGGACCACCAAGCTGCCAGTGCTAGGTGCCTGAGCAACGCCTTTAACCATTAACTGCTTAGTTTTATTCATGAAATGGATGTAAGTCTCTTTGGATAAGGGTGTCCACTAAGGGTGACTTAAATTTATCAAGTTAAAGCCACTCAAATAAATAAATCAAACATCAACTCAAATAAAGCAAGCATCAGCTTATATGATTTAGAAATAATTCAAACATCAACTCAAACTTTGGGGCAGTGGTGGCTCAAATGGTTACGGCGCTAAGTTGTTGATCTGAAGACCTGGGTTCAAGGCCCACCACTGCCAGCCAGCCACCCCTGGGTCCCTGAGCAACCCCTCCTGTTCCAGCAGTGCTGCCTGTAGCAAATAAAGGCATTTACAAAGTCAAACATCAACTTAAATGATTTATAAAGAAATAAAACAACAATTTAATTTATTTTAAAAAAATCAAATACCAATGGTTTAGCAATACTTTAAACATAAAGGAAACAACTCAAAGTTAATTCAATTAATAAAATATAACATTTAAACTACAAAATATATATTTTAGCTGAGTTTTTAAATTTTATACAGAAGATATTTGTTTAAAAATCCACAAGCTTATTTTCCGGCCTTTGCTAATGAAAGGCTTGCTAACGACATCATTAAAAGCTAAATTTAATCGATATTTTATTCAGTGAGTTTATGTTAATTTTGCTACAAAGTCAGAATGTAGAAGGATCAATTATTGATTTTACAAAAACCAAATCAAATCATAAACCATTCTGTATCTGGTAGTCATTCTGTAACTGGAGGTCAGTCTGTATCTCGTAGTCATTCTGTAACTGGAGGTCAGTCTGTATCTCGTAGTCATTCTGTAACTGGAGGTCAGTCTGTATCTGGTAGTCATTCTGTAACTGGAGGTCAGTCTGTATCTGGTAGTCATTCTGTAAACTGGAGGTCAGTCTGTATCTGGTAGTCATTCTGTAACTGGAGGTCAGTCTGTAACTGGTAGTCATTTTGTAACTTGTAGTTATTTGTAACTGGTAGTCATTTTGTAACTTGTAGTTATTTGTAACTGGTAGTCATTCTGTAACTGGAAGGTCAGTGTCTGTATCTGGTAGTCATTCTGTAACTGGAGGTCAGTCTGTATCTAGGTCGGTAGTCATTTTGTAACTGGTAGTTATTTGTAACTGGTAGTCATTCTGTAACTTGTAGTTATTTGTAACTGGTAGTCATTTTGTAACTTGTAGTTATTTGTAACTGGTAGTCATTCTGTAACTGGAGGTCAGTCTGTATCTGGTAGTCATTCTGTAACTGGAGGTCAGTCTGTATCTGGTAGTCATTCTGTAACTGGAGGTCAGTCTGTATCTGGTAGTCATTCTGTAACTGGTAGTTATTTGTAACTGGTAGTCATTTTGTAACTTGTAGTTATTTGTAACTGGTAGTCATTTTGTAACTTGTAGTTATTAACTGGTAACTTGTAGTTATTTGTAACTGGTAGTCATTTTGTAACTTGTAGTTATTTGTAACTGGTAGTCATTTTGTAACTTGTAGTTATTTGTAACTGGTAGTCATTCTGTAACTTGTAAGCTAAAAATGTGATTTTACAAAAGCAGTAAATATGTGATATATTGTGATATCTTTGTTTTTCCCAGATCTCATCTTCAGCGAGCTGCAATCCAATCCAAAACTTTCCATTTTGTATTTTCAAACAGCAAACCCAAATGGCCACCGTTACAGTCAGGCCTCTTTTTCACCTCTCCAACTCAACCTTCTCCACAGCAGCTCCCTCCAAGTCGCTCCCAGCCTCTCATCAGGGTGGGATAGCCATCCTGGTCCTTGCTTTCCTTCTTGGTTTTCCTGGAAATCTTTTTGTTGTGTGGTCGGTGCTTTGCCGTGTCCATCGACGCTCCGTTACCTGCCTTCTGGTCCTTAACCTGGCTGCGGCTGATGCTTTGGTGCTCTTGAGCGCCCCCTTTTTCATTCGTCTGCTGGCTGGAGGAAAGGGCTGGGAGTTCGGAAACGCTATGTGCAAGACCTTACACTACCTCTGCTGCGTCAACATGTATGTCTCGATCTATTTGATCTGCCTGATGAGTCTGGACCGATGGCTGGCCGTCATCAGGCCCTTCCTGTCTCAGAGGTTGAGAAATAAGAAGACACTGTACATGGTCATGTTGGGAATCTGGACCATGGGCTTTCTCCTGGCTTTGCCCATGCCCTTTTACCGCAGGTATTACATAGTTTCTGTTACATATTACAACACCAGCTTTCTCTATACTTTCACAAGCAGCAATGTCTCAACATTCACAGCTCAGTACAAAATAAGAACATGGCGACAAGAACCTTTTAGACTTCAAGATAACTGGCTAATCTAGCTATCTACTATTTTGCTAACCCTGATATCATGGTTGTCATGGCAACATTTGGTTTTGTCATGTATGGCTTTAGTAAATTAATTAAATCCTGATTCCGAGACTCGAAAACTTAAATATAACTTGTATATAAATGTGTAAAAAATATAATCTAGTGGCCTAGGTTCTAATCAACCAGCTGAGTGGTAGTTAGTGGAAAGTGGTAGTTTATTGGTTAATGTGTTGGCCTGCTGACGATTCTGTGTTCAAGTGCTGATCTGCCATTTCTGGGCCCTTAACAATCGATTGAGTAAATGTGATTTAGCATCTGCTAAATGCTAAAAATGTTTTGTAAAAATAAGACACATTTATAAATGTTCATATCATGCATATTTAATGATTCATGGTGAAGGTGTGAAGATTTTTAGCTAATCTTACATAAAAGTATTTAATCTGAGAGCGCTCATGCTTGATAAAAAACAAAACAAAAAAACACTGCGGAAGCAGAAGTCATGACAGTAAAGTGAGCAATAATATGAACACAGCATAGGTCATCCTTCTTGTGGCATCTGATATAACGATGATGCAGCACAGTTTGGTTAACCATGTTTTACACAACTCTGGGTTTCTTTAATCTCTTTGATTGTTTTTCTTCATCTCATCTCTCCTTCCTGACAGCAACCTGCAGCCGTTTCTACAGAAGAACATTTCCATTTACATCTGTCTTCCTTACCACTGGAACAGTGTGAGCCATGAGGTCTTCCAGTACCTGATGGAGACGCTGTTGGGTTTCCTGATCCCCTTTATTTTCATCGTGTGGTGTTACAGTTCCGTCATCTGCCGATTGCGCAGCGCCATGTTTCACGGCCGGGTAAAGGGCAGCTTCCTCATCCTCCTTATCATCACAGCCTTTGCTGTCTTCTGGCTGCCCTACCACGTGATTAACATCTTACAGGTACAGACTAAAGTTGTGGCTGAGGATGAAATCTTTGGTGGGTCACAAATAAACAGTGACCCGTGATTAAAACCAGAAATTGTTGTTTTTGAGTTATTCTATTCTCTGGTTTCCAGAATATTATAAGATTATTTTATACAGTATTTCCTTAATATTTGAATATTTAAGGTTTTCCCCTAAGTTGCTTCTATTTTTTCACTCTTGTGAAATGTTTCCTTTTCTTCTCTTTATTGTAATGTAACCTTCCTTTTTTTCATTTCCTTTATTTGCTTCTCTTTTTTATTTTCTTTTGGGTTTTTTTTCTTTTCCCTTCTTTTCCCCTCTTCTCTTCTCTTCTCTTCTCTTCTCCTGTCTTTTATTTATCCTTCTCCCTTTTTTTATCTCCTCCTCTCTTGTGTCTTTTTCTCCTTTCCTTTCCTCTCGTCTCCTTTCCTCTTTGCTTTCTCATCTCATCTCTTCTCTTCACTTCATTTCTTTTTTTATTTTTCTCCACTCCTCTTCCCTCCACTAATTATTACACACTTAAACCTCCTTATAATATTTGTTTCTGCTTCAGGTGATTGGTCTGCTACAGAACCGCTCCCGTCTTTACTCTACAGCTCGTTCAGTTCGTCCTAACGTGACGGCCTTCGCGTTCTTCAGCAGCAGCGTGAACCCTTTGCTCTACGTGTTTGCCGGCAGCTCACACATCCGCCGCGCTGGCCTCGGCTTCATGGCCAAGCTGTTTGAGGGAACCTACTCTGACCACTCGTCCGCCTCCGGACGCCGGTCCACGGTCCATACAAGCAGCTCAGGCCTCACGAGGATGTCGGTAAAATCACTGCGGGATGGAGGCATAGCTAGAAACATAAGCTGTGGGGAGGAGCTGATGAAAGTGGCGGAGCCTAGCTGTATGGAGGAGGCTAAGAGTTTAACCACAATATAGTGATTTATATTAAAGTGATCCTTTGGAGATTTCAGACCTCAGTTAGTTTAGTTTGCAGTTTGTTTTTTGTGTTTTATAAAATTTTGAAATGTTTTCTAACGTCATGTTTGGGACTGCATTTCTTTTTATTTCTTTTCTAAATTAGTTTAAAAAGTAGGTTTTTTTGTCTCGGTTTAATATTATTTTTTTAGTATTTAACCATTTTTTGGAGTAATTTTGTTTAACTTGTATATGTGGTTTTTCCCAAATAGTTTGTGGCAGCTTTGTCGTTTTGACCCTTTACAAACCCATTTTTCTGGTTATTGTCCTGTATTTTATGAGTTTATAGGTGTTTTTTATTTTATTTTATTGTCAGCCTGATCTGGTGAGCTTGTGGTTGGAGAATCATAAAGAATTATCAGAATAAAACCAGCTGATTAACTGACTAGTTTTTGTAAAAATCATTCGACACGCTCATCGCCTTGTTTAAAATCGTCTTGGATTTTGTTTTTTGGATATTAAGTTTAATATTTTTAATATTTATAAAAGATGAAGTCCCGTCAGTCTCTGGGGCTTTAGCACCCTCAGCTGTGACAAAGTTTACGTTTGACTGAAAGTTTGTTTGTTTCTTCAGAGATCTTTATCTTTTTGATTCTTTCTTCTGTGGTTTCCTGCTGACTCTGTTGGGCTGTCGTGTGCTTTTCTTTTTCTTGAATTTTTTACATCACACCTTCGATCACACAGTTTCAGACAAACGAGCATCTTTTTATCTGAAATAAGTTTGCCTTTATAGAGCATCCTCAACTGGCACACAAGCTGAAATAAACTAGTACCAGTTTCCGTCTATTTTTATGAAAATACACAATCACTTTACATAAAATATTACTGTTATTTATCTTTTGTTCAAATGTTTGCATAACTTTATATACCAGCAGCCAGAAAAATACAATTTCCATCTGTTTTTGTTACATTTATATAAAAACCTGTTGAATAAATGATAAATTTTTGAACTTTCGTTTCCCAGAATTGGGTAAAACAAACTCATACTTTTAATTTTGTTTCTCAGAATTGTGAGATATAAACCCACAATTTCCAGTCTCACCTCTCTTCTACCTCCCTATCTCCCCATTTCATCAATCTGTGCTATCAATAAAGGCAAAATAGACCAAATTTCCTAATAAAAAAAAAAGATAATGTTAACATCAAAAAAACAGTTATAGTCAAAAAATTGCAAAATTGCAGCCTGCAGTGCAAATGCGGCCTCTGACACGTTAAAGGTCAGTCTCAGCAACGGAACTAGTTTATATCATGTTTGTATCATGCAACTCTGGGGAAAAAAGTAGCAGTAACCCTTTTTAATTTTGTCTTCAGCTGTGGAAAATGACATCCATAGGATCCATGTTGATCCTTAAGTGTGTTTGTCATGTCTCACTCCACATTGGTCGCTACAGTAGAACGAAGCTCATATGAAACTTTACATTCATAGATTTAACACTGTATAATGGTTCTGTTTGTTTTTTGCTTTTTACAATTGATTATACACTAAAATCAAAAATAACACACAGTCAGTGAAACCTTACAGTCAAAACAAAATGAATCGTCCAGATATGCACAATAATCACACTTTTTGCATAACATTACACACATTGTTTTGCAAAACACTAAACACACTTCTGATTTCTTCACTCCAAAATGTCTATTGTTTTTCCATGTCACATCACTGATTTCCAAAATACTTTCCTTATAAACCGTCTGATTAATCACAGCTGTCAGGTGTGCAGACGCTTCGCTGATTAATTCTAAACTCATCAATCAGCTGTGACAGTTTTTCTTACGTAAGCGATTTGATGTACTTCCTCGAATGATAATAACTGCTCTCTATACAACAAAACACAGCAAACTTAACACACAAACAAACGTTTCGGTCTTACTGCATAATAAAGCACTGCGTTTACTTTAGTAATGCTTTCATAAACAATAGATCCTGGCATCAAAACTACAATTGTTTTCTCTTTTGCATCGATAGTATATTTAACTGTAGCTACACAAAGACATAAAATAAAATATATGTCCATCAATAGTTCATTGATTTATTTTCTATACCCGCTTTTTCCCTAATTCGGGGTGACAGGGATCTGCTGGAGTCTATCCCACACGTCTCTGAAATGGCGAAAGGCAGGAGGGGGACACCCTGGACAGGTCCCAGTCCATCACAGGGCCACACACACTCACTCCTATGGGCAATTTAGAATCACTAATCAACCTAACATACATGTTTTTGGACTGTTAGAGGATAGAGAACCCGGAGTAAACCCATGCAAGCACTGGGAGAACATACAAACTCCCCTGCCCAGGAATCGAGCCCAGGACCTTCTTGCTGTAATGCAACAGTGCTAACCACTAAGCCACCGTCCTGCCCTTTTAGCAAAGGTTCTTTAATTAGTTTCTTGATAAATAAATAAATGAATTCACTGCTTATACAAATACAATAATGTTTTATAATTCAGTCTATAACTGTAATGGAAATAAGGGAAACAAGACCACCAGAGGACATTCTGGACGTGATTATTTATGTAGCCATGTGCTTTCTGTTTGTCCTTCCCAGGCTTGTCATTGTCTAATTGTATCCTCATTGTGTCCAGGTGTTTCTTGGCTAATGCTGAGGCGAATACTAATAATAAGGTGTATGCTAATGCTAACACTAATGCTAGTGCTAGTTCTGTTACTGGGTTCCTGAGATTTATCCTTCGTTGGTTTTCTTAGTTACTTTTCCTTTTTCTGTTCTGTTGCATTCTATCTCCTCGTCCTCAATCCCCACTCCAAGTCCGAACGTGACAATTTTAGAGAATTTCATCAACAGCACAGAATATATTCCCAGGGTCTATGCAATATAGGGAAGGAATGCATGAACTTCGAATTGATTTTTGACAAGGTTCTTCCTTGGCATTACTACAGACCTGTTCCATTGCTCGAAAAAGACCCACCTGGTCACAGAACTTCAATCACACACTTACACTAATCATAAACTGTGGAGGAAGGAATATGGAGGGAGGAAGTCTATTCTGAAATGTGTGTGATGTTTACACCAGTCTTGCACCAGTGCTGAATGATGAAACTGAAATGTGCAAACTAGAAAGTTTCGCTGCATTTTCTCTCGATTGACCTGCAGAAACAGGACTTTACTTAAAGAGTTCAAAACTTACTTAAAGAGTTTTTCAGTAATAAAGGGCCCAAGACAGCATTGTGTGCCGAAACAAAGAGGTGGATGGTGCTGTTTTGGTCCACCATGTCAACAATGGAATGTTTTTATTCGATTGAAAATGTTCTTCTTGTCCACCAAAATAGTCCACCAAATTTATTTTTCTGAAAAAAGTCAAACAATAGAAACAAAAGAGATCAAGAACTAGAAATAACCAGACTATAGACTGGTCTGATAAAACCGGAATTATAAAGTATAAAGGATAAAGATATAATACCCCCTCTGAAATTTGGGATAGTTAATGCCACTGTGGACCAGCTTATGTTTGCCTGAACTTCCTGGCCGGCTTGTCATACAAAGAGTCCATTATTTATGACATGGTCAATCTCCTTCCTTACGTTAAGACTCCAAACCTCAAAACTTCTAAACTACAACCGGAACTGTACCACATACATCATCTGGAGCAGTTTAGAATTAGTATTTATCTTAATATTTATATAACACCACAAAGACATAAAAAAATAATAAAAAAGCTAATAAATAATAATAATAATAATAATAATAATAATAATAAAATAAGCATGATATCAGTTTCCACTGTTACGCTGATGACACACAGTTATACGTCTCATCAAGGCCTGATGCGAAAGGCCAGTTTAATAAAATCAAGCAATGTGTGAAGGAAGTAAGAGATTGGATTCAATGCAATTTCCTCTTGCTTAACGCTGACAAGACGGAGGTTCTGGTTCTACAACCACAGGTAGCTAAAAGTAAGCTTCCTGATCACACCATAACCCTAGACAGTCTTTCTGTTTCACCAAGTACAACAGTAAAAGATCTGGGTGTGATTTTAGACTCCAATCTCTCATTTGAAGCCCATGTCGATAATATTAGCAGGATAGCGTTTTATCATCTCAGAAATATCGCTAAAATAAGAAATATCTTGTCGCTTACTGATGCCGAAAAATTAGTTCATGCGTTTATCACATCCAGGCTGGATTACTGTAACGCTTTACTGTCTGGATGTTCGACTAGGTGCATTAATCAGTTAGTAATCAGTTAGTCCAGAACGCAGCAGCGAGAGTCCTCACTAAAACTAAAAGATACGAGCACATCACACCGGTCCTATCCACACTGCATTGGCTCCCAGTGAGACACCGCATCGATTTTAAAATACTACTTTTACTTATAAAGCTCTAAATGGTCTCGCACCGCAGTACTTAAGTGAACTTCTAGTGTCTTACGTTCCGCCACGCCTACTTCAATCAAAGGATGCAGGCTGCCTGTCAGTACCGCGCATTATAAAAACTACAGCAGGGGGCAGAGCCTTTTCTTACAGATACTTATTTAATCAAGCATTTTGTATTGATTCCCCTTAGATAAAGGAGCAGATCAGGGGGACTCATGGGTGTTGAGTATTAAGGTGATCTGGTATGTTTAGACGCTGTCTTCCCCTCTCTTATTGATCACGATGTTGATGATGAGAGCGGCTGCTTAACATATCAGGGAGCCCTCATGTCTGTGTTTCCCTCTGGTTCTCCTTTTAGTTATGCTGACCTAGTTAGTCTTGCCGGAGTCCATCCTTGCACTCTACATTATTCACTTAATCAATCCAAACCGTGTGATTACATTGTCACTTAACTGTTTTCCTTTTTTATGCCTTCCTTTCCCCCTCTCTCTCTCTCTCTCTCTCTCTCTCTCCTCTCTCTCTCTCTCTCTCTCTCTCTCTCTCACTGTTGAGTTACATACACCACAACGGAGCTGCCGGTGATCCAGACCCCACCTCCGACCCGGTCCTGTGGGACCCTTCCCTGTGACCTGCCCAGCGGATGATGCATCACCAGGGCGATCTAGGACGACCCACTTTGCCATAAAGACGTTCCGGCTGCTCGCTAAGGACTAACGATTATAGTTGTTTACACACACACAATGTAACCACATGATCCCTGCTACCTGTTTTCACCCAAATGAGGATGGGTTCCCTGTTGAGTCTGGTTCCTCTCAAGGTTTCTTCCTATCACATCTCAGGGAGTTTTTCCTTGGAAAATTCGAATTAGATTTTACAGACTTGCTTTGCTAGGCGGTGCTAGGCTGTAGAATTTACTCTGATCAACCAATCAGAGGACATAAAATGGTGTCATGGTAGGCACTTGAAATCTGATTGGTTAAAGAAACAGTCGTTAATGATATTTAACTAACTAGAAATCTGAAACTGCTGATATAGTTTAAGTTCTATGGGCAGAACTACTGATTCTGAAGGCTTTGGCAGATTAGATTAACATGGCAACACATGGAAACTGAAATCTGATTGGACCAAACATCTAACATCCACATACACATACTGGCAGCAGTGCAGCGAGAGAAACGCTATGAAATAAATAGAATAAACTGTTGGGAATAAATTAATACAACTTAATGGAACAAATGTTAGAATTTAGGGTGTAAATGTAGGTCAGCTGCTAATTGTGTTTAGGACAGCAGAGAGGGACATGCTGGCACTGATGGCCCACCACTGTTAAAATTTAAAAAAGGGTTAAATAATAATTTTTTTAAGGTAAACATGCACGTGTTGCTATTGAAATATATACCTAAAATCTCTGAGGGGAACTTTAAGTAAATTATTTGGATGAAGGGGTTCTGCTGACAACAAAAGTTTGTCAGTAATTTAGAAAAACGACACAAGTTAATTGGAAACAGGTTATTTATCGCCCTCTAGTGTAAGAATGGGGTAGTTATTTCTTTTAATTAAAATTTTAAAATTAATCTATTACATATAATTTTACTAATATAATCATTGTTTAGAAAGTGTGTATAGTTAAATAGTTATAATATAACAAAAATATATTTATATAATGTAAATATAAATATAAATGTAATGAATTATATATAATATAAAACATGTAAATCCAGCAGAAACACTTTTTATTATATTTGCCTTTATTTAATTTATTACATCCTTTGCATTTACACATAAACTCTTTTCTTTTACATGAGTCACATGATTTAGTGTGTGTGAAAGTGTGTGGGTGTATGCACATTCAGTGATGAAAATGACTAGTGTGAAGGATTAAGTGTTAGCATTATATCTTAATTCTCTGATGATGATGATGATGATGTTGATGTTGATAAAGATGATGGATTTTCGTGTTGTAAATAGCTGTCCTAAAAATGTCTCTTGTCATCCATGAGATAATAAACTACCTGTTATTTCAGTCTTAGGCTCAATGTGTCCTAAAATTGTCCTGAAAATTCTTTGTTGATCAGTGAGTGTGTGTTTGTGTGCAAAAAAACCCCCACAAATACACTGCAGGGTTTAATTCTACCTGTAATAAATATTACTTAAACTAACGTCTAATGTATTTAAATAATATAAAAAGAAACTAAATATGTAATAAATGTATATGTTTTATTAAATATATATTTTTATGATGGGGCGTAAAGTAAAATAATCACAATCTGATTTAAAGGAATGAATTTTTCATTCAGACGGAATTGTTCTGGTTAATTAATTTAACTTGTTCTGAGTGTTAGATTTTATACTACATGAATCTAAGAAAGCGGTTCAATAAAAAGAAATCAACATGGTGTAGGGTATGTTTATATATCTGTTTATACAGGGTGACAAAATAAAAGTAGCTTTCTGTTATGCAGGAGGGTTACAGGGAAGGACATGAAGTCATGCAGTCCCGCTGTGTGTTCCCTTTCGGGTTTCTTACAGAAATAAAGGTCAACGGGAATGTTTTTTTTGTTTGTTTGTTTGTTTTTTGTTTGTTTTTGGGTTTTTTTTACAAATTTCCAATAAATAAGCTGAACAGATTTCGATTGCAGTCAGGACTCTTTAAGTTTCTATAAGGGTCAGTTTTATTTAGGATTTTTCTCTCTTATGTGTGACAAATGTTCTCATTTGTCCAAACTGTTAGAGGATTCCTTTAGAATGATATGAGTGAGTTCTTCATGGGTTAATATGTATTAATTAATAACGCACCGATACTGTTTTCTTTTTTATTTTATTTTTCCTGGTACTCGCCGACATTTGTATCACTTTTATAGCTATATATAAACCCATATTCTATGCTATGTTGAGCTTTTAGGATTTAGAGACTACAAAAACAGTTAAAAAATCTTTATTGTGTGGATTAGAAAAGGACTTGGTGGTTGTGTTAAGTTCTAATGGGTAACCCATCCTAAGTAAGTTACTTGGTTATAGTTTTGAGTTTTGCATTAATTAATTAACAAAAAAATTTCTGATTGTCCGAATGTCTAAATGTCAAATTTCCCGACTGTCAAACACACACAGGTTTAACCATGTGCTGTTTAAAGAAAGTGTGTCATTGATGAATGGATAGCAGCGGATTTACTGTCGGTGTGTATTGGGGTTGAGTCTAAACTGCTCTGTATTGATGATTAGTTATAATGTCACGCGGTTCAATCCTTCTGCTCTAAAAGGGCAAACGGATCTAGTTTTTGTTATTTTGCTGTACAAAAAAGGTGTAGCAAACTTTTCAAAGTCTGGAAAAGTGGCTTACAGTGAAGTTTTACATGTTATTATTAATGAGATGGGTGAATTAAGCTACATATTTTTTAAAATACTCGGAAAATTCATTCACGCTCCAAGCTTTGAATATGTTAATGAGATTATTGCACATAGCCTCTTTAGTGTGAAAGATTACATAATCTACATATATTTATTTAGATATATTTATATAGAAGAACTATCTACAGGCTAGTTGGACACTGAACTATGTCTCTAAGCGTCTACTCGACAGTCCGCTCCTTTGTTTTTTTTTTCTCTTGCATACTATTTCAGGAGGCTAATCTATGTCGTCTGTATACAACGCTATGTACTCGAGTGTGAAATGACCGTGTGCCCAGTTACAGAACAGGTCTTTTTTATTTGTATTTCTTTTAAAAATCTGGTGGTGATTATGTTCAATACTGCGCTTCAACTAGGTCTACTCGCTATATCGATTATTGTAGCAAGAGCAGGGTGGAAATGTGACGCGGCCACTTGACACACAAGCAAGAACAATCAAATGGATAAACTGTAAAAATATGGTGTAGGAGGAGAGGGTGTGGTGATTAGGGAACGGGCAAGTAAGGGGATATTGAGATGGGTGATTTGTTGGGATGGTGGAAGGATGTGTAGAATGATGAGGAGATATAGAATATATTGGACAGTTGGGGGATGGGTGACTGGATGGGATGCTGAGGGCTTGAGCTAACTGGGGTGTTTATAAGGGGATCAGGAATGGGTAAGATGGTTTGAAGATGGGCAGATGGGTAGGACAGCCAGGGAATGGGTGGATGAATAGGACGGTTAGGGTATGGGCCGATGATGATGGGGGATCAGCAGATAGATGAGATGGTCAGGGGATGAACAGCCAGGGGACGAGTGGGTGCATTGGATAGTTGGGGGATTGGCCAGGGGATGGAAAGATGGGTGGGATGGGTTGAGGGTCATTTGTGAAAAGAAAAAAAACATCTGGCTATACAAAATGGCACCGCAAATGCACACAAAGCCTTTTTGTCTCCTCGTTTGTCTTTTTCATTTGTGTTTTACTGTTTGACCAAAAAGTTCACATTTTCATTAATGGTGAAAAAAGCCAGGTGTCTGTCCCAGAAGCGCTCCAACCTCGGACAGTTATCTGTGAGCTGAGTCTGAGGAAATTTCCCAGTTTTCAGACTTAATGTCCCTCTTTACAACTCTCTCTCTCTCTCTCTCTCTCTCTCACTCTCTGTTTCTCTTCATCTCTAGTGCTGAGCGATCATTTTATCCACTCGCAAGAAATGTACCATTGATCTTATATAATCCTCTCCGTCTTCCGTTGTTGTTCGTTTGAAATGAAATCGTTTTACAGGTCAAACACATGACGGCTGCAGCTATTCACAAAATAACGGCGATTCTTTAGTAAGATCATTCTTTTGTTAAAGTCGTTAGCTTAAATTGAAGTAGAAAACCCGTTCCACAGCTTATTTTGAGGTTTTTACTTTATACAATAGCAAATATGAATGAATAAATAAGTAACATTCCTCAATTTATTGCTGTTTTGTAAATAATTTTTGTAATTCAGTTCGACACATTGCTAATGATACGTCTTACAATTAACTATAACAAACTCTAGAGTGTCTAAATCCGCGCTTAGTCTGTGAGATTTTAGCCATGATTTGGTCAACTGTCACGAATTTTGGAATCCTAAACGATTTCTATAATTCGACGCTAGAATCTGTTGAATTTTAAGGCTAGTTTGACATGTTCACCGACAGCTGATTCATTTTTTTTGGTCGGAAAATTTCAGACAGTTAAGTGGAGTGTGACTTTTTCCACGATGACCATCAAAGCAAGAACTCAGAAAACAAGTAACTCAGTGGATAAAGTGTTGGTTTGATGATCCAAAGATTCTGGATTTGAGTTTCAGTAGCACCAATCAGCCACTGCTATCCATCTGATCAGTTGGATAAAAAAAACTAAGTCACTTTGTATAAGGGCAGCTGCCAAATGCCAGAAATTCATGTAATTCATGATGCAGTTTCCATGGCAACAGAATGCAACAACCTTTAACATGCTGGTCATTAGGTTATAAATCTGATTAAAACAAAAACACTCTAATGAAATGAAAAAAATAAACAATTTCAGGTATTGAACCTGGTTTGTTAAATTGGTTTTTTTTTGTTTAAATTGTGTGCTTGCGTATTGTTAATGTTTAAAGTAAAAAAAAGAGTTAATAACAAAATTGTGAAAGGTATGTCTTTAGAGACATTTTAGGGACTTTTGTGGGATTTTGCCATATCGCTCAGCACTAGTCACTAACTAACTTTCCAAAAAAACAAACGCTTAAAAAAAGACCCGGCATCCAGAATGTCACGTTACATGACCTCCAGTAGTCCACCAGTTAAATGATGATTGGTTGGCATGAAAATGTCCATGTTTAGATAGACTGATTGTTTGATGAGACAGGGTGTAAACAGATGCTGTTGTGTTTAAAGGGGTAGATTTTTTTAAAGGAACTACAGCTTGAGGTTCAGGTTTAAGTTCAACTTCCTGCTTCAATGAAAAGGGGCGAAGCATCGCCGAAAGGGTGCTTTGCTGGACTGACTGCGTGGGTGAAGTGTGTCAGATGGAAACGGGGCAGACAATGATCTTGTCCTCCAGCATGACGCTGACCACCAGGAAAACAATGTACAGCAGGAACATGATGAATCCCAGCAGCTTGCTCATCTTCCACTTGCAGGCGGCGATGGAGATGATGACAAAGAGGAGCATGAGGAAGAGGAGCACGATGGCACAGAAGAGACCATTGCTGCTTACTTCCACAGGGGTGAAACCGTTAGACAAAGAGTACATGAGCCACGGAAATGGCAGCCTGGGGAGAGACAAGATGATGAGGAGAGCAAGACATCAGGAGGAGCGTCAGAAAATGTGTTCTGGTAAAACCTACCAAAATCCTTTCACAAATTATGGACCGTTCTGGCATCGAAACGCTGACTTATTCCTGGGCTACTTAAAAAAAACTTTATACAGAATTCAGAGCTCTACTGTTATCCCTCTGGAGAAGACATATGCCATCATACATAAAATCACACACACGTCTCCATGAGAAAAGTCTTGTGACATATTTTTTCAAACATCCTCACACAGAAACCAAAGTCTTTTTTAAAAATCCCTAAGTGTTATTTGAAAACTGCATTAATTCCAATATTCTACAATTTTGCTCCTGAAATTAGAAGTGACTGGAAGAACTAAAGATCCATTTAGTAAAGGCTTCTTAAATAAACCTTTTTGCTTTAGAAAGAATCTTTTGTTTAATAGAAAGCTTTCAGCGGAGGTCTAACAATGAGAAGGCAATTTTCTTGGCCCCCATATTTTAAGAAGGTTCACAATAATAGTCAGAATAATGTCATTATTAATATAACTAGAGAAAAATATCTGCATCTGCTTGCATTTTCATTGTGATGCTTTAGCGGCCATTTTTACACTGGTACAGTGTTTACTTGTGCGTTTGCTAATTAAAGCATGAGGAAGACGTTTCCATGTGGCAGCCAGAAACAGAAAAAAGCAAAAAGAAAAAGAGGAAACAAGACATTGATGGAGACTGACTTATAGGATAATTATATGACAGATGTTTTTCTTGTTAATTCCAGCTTATGTTTTTTGTTTAATTAAAAAATGTATTGTACAGTAGTGTATCGTCTGCCCTAAAGATGACGACTGATAATTTGTTTAAAAAAAAGCACTTTCCTTTTTTAAAAAAATCACGTTCGATTATATGTGTTCTGCTAGTTTTTTATGTTGTATAAATATATATCATGGGAAGGAGGATATAGTAACAAAAAACCTTTCAGAAGGGCCTTATCTATTACTTTTGTCTGGGGTCCACTTTATCTTGGTTTTTATGGATGCAAAAAACATTTATGGAACAAGTTTATCGGACAAAAGTTTCTTTTAGCGGAAAAACGCTTTTTAGGCTGAAAAATGTCCCTAATGGCATTCACAATAAAGACCTATATTAGGAACCATTTACTAAGAAGTTTCTTTGGGGAGACAAAAATGATTCAGTTTAAACAATATGGTGAGAAGCTCTTTTTCATTCATTCAGTCACTTCTAATATTGAGAATGTACTGTAGATCCTTCATATTAATGCAGAGTCTGAAATGTAAAAGAACTAAACCTGAAAAGAAGCCTAAGTAATATTGTAAAGGGCCTTTGGTTCATGTTTTTCCTTGCTTTGAGATTGCTGGATGTTTGATGCTATCCTATTAATCTGACTATATAGTGTATATACTCAAAATAACAAAAGTACAGCTCTCTTATGCATAAACGAACCCTTGTTCACTAAAATTCTTCAGCATCTTTTTTCTTCTTTGTCCTTATTTTCTTTCTATTATTATTATTATTATTATTATTGAGAAGCTTGTATAGACCCGGCGTGTTATATTTCTTACCCTACAGTGATGTCAAAGATGTTGGAGCCGACTGAGCTGGACACCGCCATGTCCCCAAGACCTTTCCGGGCCACGATGACACTGGTGATGAGATCCGGAATGGAGGTTCCAGCTGCCAGAATGGTCAGCCCCATGATCTCCTCCGTGATGCCAATGGTCTCACCGACCTGCACAAGCAAGAGAGAGAGAGACACAGAGAGAGAGAGAGAAAGAAAAAGAAAGAGAAAGAGAGAACGAGAGAGAGAGAGAGAGAGAGATTCCTTACATTATCCATACTATCCTTTCATTTTATATTTCTTTTCAATTTTACATTTCTTTAATGCACTTAATCTAAAACAAAGGAAAAGCACTTGCAATGTTTCTCATCAGACCAGGTTAAATCTTTGAGTCATTCTTTCACCCACACATGAGCAGAGGTGGGATTTTTTACCTTTCATTTTTAATGCCTTTATTTTGTCACATACACTTTTTTACAGCACTGTGAATTTCACATATCCCATCTTAGTAAGTTGGGGTCAGAGCACAGGGTCAGCTTCGATACAGGAGCAGAAAGGCTTAAGGGTTTTGCCTAATGACCCAACAGTGGTTGGGGCTTGAACCCAGGTCTTCCTGGTCTTCAGATCAACAGCTGGCCTGTGGTGGGGCTTGAACCCAGGTCTTTAGATCAGTAACTCAGCGCCTAAACCATTTGAGCCACCACTGCCCACTGCCTACAAGTCGCAGCTTAAGGTGAGGTGTTCCATCCGATGTCATATCCGAAAACTTTAGACTTGTGCTCACACAGAATATATTTATATACTTTATTACCCGCACATATTGAGCCTCCTGGACTGCAGTTTTTTTGAAATCTGCATTGCTTCTACACGGATAGTCACTGTTGTGTGTGTGTGTGTGTGTGTGTGTGTGTGGTCAGGATGACAGGTCAGAAAACACTTCTGCAAAATTTTGTCTTAAGCATGTCTGTATTTTTTTCTGGTGTCCTGTGTGTTCTGTTTGCTGCACCTGGTGAGCCAAAAACACCATTAGGTAGGAGAAGCCGGCAATCCAGCAGATGGAGCCAAGGAACGTGATGGGAAAAAACTTCTTGGATGTCTGCAACAGAAAAAAATAACAATTTGTTTAAAACCTGACTGAAGGTGTTTATTATTGCCCTCCAGTTTAACTCTAAGGTCCTGTTGGACTTTACACAGCTCACATCTCATCAGCGCCCCTAGTGGCCGCAGAGTTACATTAGCAAACACCTAGGGTTAAATACACACTCACAGGCTTGCGGACGTCGGGCAGCGTGATCCACAGCGGAAGGACGATGGGAAGGAGAAAGAGATAGGTAAAGCGCTTACGGCTGCTCTCAGGCCATGACAGGCTCAGGGGCTGGTCTTCCTCATCATCTTCATCACCCTGTTCAAAAAGAATAAAGATGAACTTTCATGGCGTGCGCACACACTTAGACCGTCTCTAATTAGTTTAAATTCCCACTTGGACATCGGATACTTGTCTGAGCATGCCACTTCAGACTCACTCTCTGAAACAGAAACTAATTAATACTTCGCTTTATCCTACACTGAAACGCTTTTACGCAGATGGGTGTGGTCTCTTCCGGCACGACCCTGCCTTTCTCCACAGAACACGAGGGCTCGTTAAGACCTTTAAGCTCATCACGTTCTGTACTAACACATAGTTTTGTTTTTTTCTTTAATTTGTCCCTCGTCTGTGTGGTGGTTCAGTCCCAGTGGTCCTTCCTGCAGTATGTCGACACTGAACCCAGCGGTCACCTGGTAACTTGTTGTAACCTTGGTGATTAGAGCCAGAGAAAGAAAAAGCTTGTGAATATACCCACACACACTTTTACACACCTTCAGTCTCAGATGCAGATGCACACACACACACACACACACACACACATTTCAATTAACATCTCTGAAAGAAGGAACTCAGCATTATCAAAAATGGGTCAAGTGCCTGAAACAGGCTGCGCAAAACAACTTTCCCAGAGGAGTCTCTCTCTCTCTCTCTCTCTCTCTCTCTCTCTCTCTCTCTCTCTCTTTCTTTCATTTACCATTTACCATTTCTACCATTTGACACATTTACCATTAACTGCTCAATAGATTATTTAAAACATTTCTGAATCTAATTAATCAAAGGGGGCGGACAGCTTCCTGTCTGACATTCTCATTGGACTATACATTGTGATAATTGCTGCACAGGTTTGTAATTGCAGGGTTTTCATGACAACCGATTCACCGTAGGCATCGCTTTTTAATGAAAAGTTCTGGATTAAGATGAAGGGATCGTTGAAGGCGATGAGTTATGAATCTATGAGCGGTCAAGATAATCATTTAAATAATTTAGTCATTTTTATACCAATTGGATTCAGAGATAAAGACTGTAATACTATTATTGTACACTAGAGGGCATCACTTACATCACATCCAGCTAAGTGGGAATTAGGCTTTCTGAGAACGGTCCAATCACATGGGGCCATGAATATAAAAAAAAAAACAATATTGATTCCTTAACACCAAAAGTAGGAGGTCCTGGAGGAAAAGCTATTTTGAGATAATATCACAAGCCTTTCAAAAGTTTACACACTTAACATACACACGATACACACATGGACGACACATAGTTGTTTTTTCAAATAAATAATAATATGACATAACATTGCAATAGTATGACAAAATGTTTAATTGTGTTATATCCTATCGCTAACATTAGAAGTAGCTTTCTCCTAATTATATTTTGCTTTATGGCATGAGTGCATATAGAGTATATTCAATTCTGTGTTTTGTGTATGAAGAATTAATTCTTTATGAAAATGAAAAAGTAACAAGTTGCCCGTATACAACTTTTAATGAAGTTGTTGTTGTTTAGTGATTCAGGTGATGTTGCTGTAACTTTAATGGGTCACTTTGTCAGCGAAGTTTCCATCTGTCAGCAAAGTGCCAGAAAGAAGAACGAAAGAGAACAGATGGTGAGACAGGAGCAGCTCGACTTTGCTCTTTTTGTGATAAAACGTTTGAGTCTAGAACTAAAGACACGCTGCATAGAGCTGCTGGCTGTAGTCTGGACCTCCAGGAGCTCCTCAGGAGGAGTTGTGAAAATGTCATTTCCTGGTTAGAAAATTACAGAAATCTCGACACCTTTATCTTCTTCAGATCAGGTTCAGCGCTCTTGAACTTAGACGATGATATTAGAGTAGTTTACCACCACTGGTCTTGTTTGTGTGTGTGTGTGGGCTGTGTTCTATCCAGGCAACACTCATCAGTGTACTGGGTGTGCTCATTAGTTATGCATCGTGTGCTGTTCGTTAAACGCTGTACTCTGTTGTTGATCTTCTTGTTGTTCTCGGCCAGCAGCTCATTAAAAGAACTGCTGAATCAGAACAGTCATCTCGCAGTCAAACAGCCAGTCGGTGTGTGTGGGTGTGTGTGTGTGTGTGTGAGAGAGAGAGAGAGAGTGAGAGAGAAATAGAGAGATCCATTTTTTTCACACTCCCAGGTGATCAGAGGCTTCTGGTTTGCGTGAGATGAGAAAAGCATCCAGGAATAAAACAGACACACACACACACACACACACACACAGTCCACAGCTGGTCTCTGTGGTAACAGAGGTGAAAGTTCGCTTCTTTGCCATTTTCATGTGAAAATAGCTACAGTTCGAAACAATGCCTTTTAAACTGACCTTGAGCTTGTGTGTGTTCATGTGTGTGTGTATGTGTGAGTGGGAAAGACAGAGGGAGAAAGAGAGAGAGGGGCAGTGAGCAGGAGGTGTGGTGTAATTATCAAGCAGGAGCTCTGCATCACTCGCAGGGTCCAAAGCAGAGGCTGCTGCTGCTTCCTGCCAGACGCACACAGGTGCATTGTGGTATGGCCGCATGCACGAGCCAACAAAAATAGATCCAGCGGGAGTTTGGCAGAGACGAGAGCAAAGTGTTGGCAAAATACCTCTCTTTATCTCTCTCTCTCACACACACACACACACACAGAGGAAGATAAGAGGAAGTTAGTAAAAGTTCTGGCTAATGGTCTCAAGACCATTAAAACAAACATCTGTTATTGTACAATTATTTTTTTTCTGTAAAACAAAGTGAAGTAACAAAAGTAAGAAATAAAGAAAATGTCAGGAGTTTTAGGAGAGCTTTAGTTTGTTGTTGTTGTTTAGTATTAATTGTTTTATTGAGATTCAAGCAGTTTTCGTGCACTGTTCTGGAAGAATTTCTTCTTATTATTGTTATTATTATTAAACTGGTTTACATTCCTGCTATTTGGCAGATGTTCTTATCCAGAACGACTTACATTATTCTAATTTTTTTATCCAGCTGATCAGTTGAGGGTTTAGGGCCTTGCTTAGGGGCCCAGCAGTGGCAGATTTGTGCACCTTGGATTAAACCCCAATGATCAGCAGTCCAACACCAGGGAAATGATAGCTCCAGTTTGGACCCAGTTCTGTCCTTGTTTAGTGGTTACGGTGGTGGACTGATGATCAGAAGATCATGGCTTCAATTCACAGCACCACCAAACTGCCACAGCTGGAGCCCTTTATAACCCTCAACACCGCCACTGAATTTAAAAAAGAAGATAAATGTCAGTTACTCTGGATAAAAGCGTCTGCCAAATGTCAGAAATGTAAAAAGTATGTGTGAGTGTGTATTTGTACGTGTGTTACTGTGTTACTGTGTGTGTGCAGTATGCCATATTCAGCCATGTTGTGTCTAAGAGAGCTTGTATTTGTGTGTGTATGTGTGTGAGTGTGTCTGTGTGTATGCGTTTCATGTGTTTTTGCATCTATATTTGTATATGTGTGTCTGTCTGTGTATGTTTATGTTATGCATGTTATTGTGTGTGTAATAGTGTGCGTGAGTGTGTGCAGCATGCCATATACAGCTAAGAGAGCTGGAGCAGAGTGTGTGTATGTGTGTGTGTGTCTGTTGGTGTGTGTGTGTGTGTGTGTGTGTGTGTTTTTGCATCTAAATGTGTATATGTGTGTCTGTGTGTGTATGGGTATGCTATGCATGTTATAGTGTGCGTATTAGTGTGCGTGAGTGTGTGCAGCATGCCATGTACAGCTAAGAGAGCTGGAACAGAGTGTGTGTATGTGTGTGTGTGTGTGTGTGTATTCGTTAGTGTGTTTTTGCATGTGAATGTGTATATGTTTGTCTTTGTGTGTATGAGTAATGTTATGCATGTTATTGTATGTGTGTGTGTTTTAGTGTGCGTGAGTGTGTGCAGCATGTCATATACAGCTAAAAGAGCTGGAGCAGAGTGTGTGTGTGTGTGTGTGTGTGTGTGTGTGTGTGTTTTCTGGCCCCCGGTGACCCGGTTGTCACGGTGACATTGAGAGGGCCCTGTTCCTGTCTGCATGCAAGCTGCACCATCTGTTTGCCTGGCACCGTGCTGTGCCAACAGGGGGCAGAAGGGGGCAGACTTTTCATCAACCAAACCAGAGAGAAGCCAGGGTGTGTGTGTGTGTGTGTGTGTGTGTGTGTGTGTGTGTGTGTGTGTGTGTATGTGTGTGTGTGTGTGTGTGTGTGTGTGTGTCAGAGCGAGAGAGAGAGATACAATAGGAGGGTTAAATATGGAAGTGTTTTTCCCTTTGAGTATAAAGTGCAAACTCATTACCTTCTGGTACCTGCTTGGTTTGACCTCGGAGTTATCTAGTCACCTCATACATACACACACACACACACACACACACACACACACACACACTGACTCACCGCATCTTCCTCTTGGCCCACAGTTCCATTCAGAGGTGGAGAAACTTCCACTTCCACGCTGGAGCTATTTGGGAGATTTTTATCTAAAAAAACAAAACAAAACACACTTTTAGAGCAGACTCACCTGAGATTATGTGTGTGTGCATGTGTGTGTGTGTGTGTGTGTGATAATACACCTGGCCCAAACATCAAAGAAAGCATGTAAATGGCACTGTGCCATTTGAGTTGTGTTAAGATGCTAATATGGTAATGTGGCTCTGTTAGCATAATTGTTGTGTGGAAACAAGAGTCATGTGTGTGTGTGTGTGTGTGTGTGTGTGTGTGTACGCTTTGATCAGGATTAATGTAGATCAGGCAGGAGAAATAAAGAAAAAAAAATTTTCCTGCAAAAAATTAAGAATTAATTTTTATAACTTTATTATCATAGTAAAAAGAAGCTAGCGTGGCTAGTTTGCAGAGCAAAATGCTTAGGAGACTCGCCATGCTAGCTTCTTTTTACTATGCTAATCAATGCTAACTATAGCTAGTTTCTACTTAACTAAGTAGGTTACACAAAAGTAAAAAAAAACTCATACTCAAGATGTCACGTGTCCTCAGAAAAAATATCCCTTACATTTAGCTTTGTTTGTTAGACTTTATAGAGTGCTTAATAATTGATTTACAATTTAAGTGTATAAGATTTTTTTTCAAAACTGTTTTTTATAGTTAAACAAATCATTCGGGAGCTACAGCTAACCTGCAGCATGCTATCATAATAGTATTCAAGCAGTGCTACAATATCACAATAATAATATAATCTGTGCTCATTTATGCTAATGCTAACTGCTAATATCAGTGTTCAGAGAGCGAGCAGAGAAATGCATCAGCATTCCATGTGTGAATGAATTGCAGGCTTATTTTACCTGCCACTCCGTTAGCGTCTTCTACTTGGCATTTCTTTTTGGCAATTTTGTGAAGGATGGATGCTTTCTCACGGAACTTTCCTGAAAGACGAAAGGAAAAGGAAAGTGTTCAGTTATAAATCTATGACTTAAAAATGCTAGCAATGTTAGATCTCCCTTAAAAGGTGCAGGGTGTGCTAGCATGAGCAGAATAGCATGTGTTAGAGAGTTAGCACGTTTACCCATCTCTCTCTCTCATTCTAACTCTCACACACACACATTCACACACACACACATACACACACACACACACTGTGTTTCTGGACAGCACTCTAATGATGAAGATGACCTCCCTGACAGAATGCTGGTTCTCAACCCATCATGTAGCCCACAGCGGTGGCCCAGATGAGCTAATGTAACCCCTACAGATGTGCACATCTGTATGACCTTTCAGGGGTCAGTAAGCTTGGGCAATAAAGTCTCCAGGTTACAGACAGATTCAAGGCAAACATTGTAAACATGGTGGGCAGGACTAAGGGCAAAATCTGTCAATCATTTCGCTGTAAGCTGTCCACTAAAATATCAAACTTCAAGTAAAAAAATGAAACATAATATAGAAAAACAGACGTAACATCATAAATAAATAACTGTTATGCATATAGATATTTATTGCGTAAACCTACAGTAAATCAATATTAGTATTGGTTTTTAAAAAATCTTTAATCTTGAAAAATATTGATCAATCAACATTAATGGTATTATCAACATTATTAAAGGAGTTATTATTGTTACTATGATTGTTATTAATGTTATTATAGAAATTATTAATGTTTTTATCAACATTAATAATATAGAAGTTATTATTATTACAGAAGTTAAAGTTACATGTATGTTTTTAAAGAAGTTATTGTTGTTATTATCAATGTTATTTATGTTATTACAGAAAATATTATTGTTATTATGAGTGTTAATAATCTTATTATTAACGTTATTAGTTAAGTTTTTTAAATAGTATTTTCAATGTTATATAATTGATCTATGTTATTATAAAAGTTAGCATACTTATTTCAAACGTTATTTTTCATTATAAACATTATTATTGCTATTATTGGAGTTATTTATGTTTTTAGCAATGTTATTAATGTTATTATAAACACTACTAATGTTATTATAGAAGGTACTAATGGTATTTTAAACGTGACTAACGTTATTAATTAACAAAGTTTATTATTAACAAAGTTATGAATAATACTACAAATGTTGTTAAAGTTATTATGAAAGTTGGTGTTAAAAACACTCTTAATGTTTTATAGAAGTTATTAATAGTATTAGAGAATTATTGTTATAGAAGTAATTAATGGTACACTAAATGTAAATATTAACATCAATAACTTATATTGTTACAGTATTGCTAATAATGTTAAGAGTAATGTTATTTTAGGAATTATTTATATATTACAAAAGGTATTAATGCTGTTAACTTTAATGTTATAATAAATGTTATGTCACAGTAAAGTCACATGTTCCGAGTTTGCGCCATAAATCAGGAGTCTTTCGATATCCTAATGGCTAATCATGTTTTTCATAACAGTTCAAACATTTTCATCTCTGTATAAACCCTCGTTCTTATTTGTTTTAGTCTTTTTGCTACTTATTTATATATTTTTGCTCTTTACAACCGCAATTGAATCTAAGATGACATCAAACGAGAAACCGAGAGCGCGAGAGCAAATAACAATATGTGATGTGATTGAAAAACAACATTCTTTTCTCCGTGTAGAAAATTAGCAGGTGAAATGATGCTCTATTATGCGACATCAAAGAGAGCGAGGAGAGTGAAGAGTGTAAAGAGCGTGAAGCGATGAGCACGGAGCTAAAATTAGACTCCAACGTCGATTTTTTTTCTCCGACATCAGAGGAACCACACGAGGCGATTTGTCACGACGCTAGGCGTAAAGTGAGCCAAAGCCTTTCTCAAAGAGACTAAAGCAATTCAGCTGTAACCGCACAGCCCAGAAGACTTATTATTGGTTTAGTTGTGGGGGGGGGGGGAGATATTGGGTAGCAGAGCTAATTATTACATTAGCTGTATTTTACTGCTACATCAAAACTTCTTCTAGAGTCTGAAAAAGAAAAAAAAAAGAAAAAAAACATAATATGAGAGATAGAGAAAAAAAAAGAAAGTCTATAAGAAGGAAAAGCAAGAGAGAAAAAAAAGTAATAGAACGGATTAAGAAAAAGCGTAAGAAAGAGGAAGAGAAAAAGAAAAGAAAGAGAGAGAGAAAGACAGAAAAGTAAAGTAAGAAAAAGAAAGAGAATGTAGGAAATTGAGTGAAGATAAATAAAAGATGAGAGTGAGAGGGCAAAAGAGGGAGAAAGTGAGAGAGAAAGAGTGAAATAGAGCGAGACAGAGAAATAGTGGGTGTGTGTGTGTGTGTGTGTATGCTTCTACATATGAACATGGTTGTGTTTTCAGCAGAAAAATCCAAACTACAAAATGAAGGGATGAAAAGGGAGAAAAAAAATCAATTAAAAATGGAAAATAAAAGTTTCATGTTTGCACTTATGTTAATAAAATCTTACCAAGAGGCCGTCAAAGCAGGAGCATGAAACAAGGCGCACTTACACACACTCACACACGCACACAATGAGGGAGAAGGTGAGCGCGGATGATGAAGTGCACACGGAAAGAAAGGAGCTTACCTTCTTCAGTCATTGAGTGATAATATTTTAGCTTGCCATAAGTCCCCAGCTCTACAACATCACACACAGAGACAAGTGTAAGGCATCACACACCCACCCTCCAACACACACACGGGTGGAGGTGAGCGTGACAGAGCGATGCGATGTATATGGTCAGGAAAAAAGTCTGACTGTCAAATCTCGATTACATAAGTGCAGAAGAACAACACAATACCGATTCACACACACACACACACACACACACACACACACACACACACACACACACACACACACACACACACACGCTTCAGAATCATCTGTGAGAAGCACACGTAGGAATAAACGAAATGAAGAAAACAGAAGATACGACTCTACATCACCCCAACATTAGCTTTGATGCTACTTAAATGTTAGGTCAATCTTATGCTAATGCATGTTTACTATAATTCTGTTACACTACTCTATCATTTAGCCTGTAAGCTTTATATTTTAGCCCATTTATTTTTTAGCCCATTTAGTTTCATGCTAGCTAAGCCTGTTTATGTTATGCTACTTTAAAATGTAGCTTATTTACTTTCATGGCAATTCATCCTTTAGCATGTTTACTTTTATGCTAGTTCAGATTTTAGCCTGTTTACTTTAATGCTATTTTACCATTTAACCTGCTTACTTTTATGTTATTTTATCTTTTAGTCTGTTTACTGTTATGCTAGTTTACTGTTATGCTAGTTTACTGTTATGCTAGTTTCTTCTTTAACATTTACATTGTTATGCCTTTTTACTTTAATGTAACTTCATTCTTTAGCCTGTTTACTTCAACACTATTTTATCCTTTAGCCTTTTTATTGTTATGTTTTTGCTAGTTAATGTTTTAGATTTTATTTTCATCCAATTTAGCTCATTTTAGCCTGGTTACTGTTTTAATAGTTTATCTTCTAGCCCAGGGCCGGTGTCCTGCAGAGTTTAGCTCCAACCCTAATCAAACACACCTAAACCAACTAATTAAGATCTTGCTAGGTACACTTAAAACTTACAGGTAGGTGTGTTAAAGCTAAATTCTGCAGGACCCTCCAGGAACGAGATTGCCCACCTCTGTTGTAGCCTGTTTTGCTATAGCACTACTTCCTGGTTTGGCGGTAATAAAATAATTTCTTGAAATCACAAATTTTTACAAATATCTGTGTGTGTGTGTGGTGTGTGTGTGTGTGTGTGTGTGTGTGTTAAACAGTGACCGTGCAGAATGACCTATAGAGCTGCAGCACGCCTGGAGGCATAAAGCTTTTAATATTGATTCAGCCTAACAGGAGGACATTGTATGTGTGTATATGTGTGTGGTGGTGTTAGCAAGTGTGTGTTTATGTGGGCGTGTGAAGAAATGTTGCATAATGACGAGCGAAGCCTGTAATCAGTTGATTCATTAATTAGACAATTGTTAGTGTATGAATGTGTTTGTGTATAATGTATGTGTAAATTAGTGATTAGTGTGTGTATGTGTGTGTGTGTGTGTGTGTGTGTGTGACCGCACATGTCCTTAAAACATAGTTAAAAAGACAATAATTCAGGGGTCAAGTAGAAAGCTCAATATTCACAACTTGTCAAGAGCCAGAGAAATACACACACACACACACACACGCGCACACACAAGCACACAATGCGTGAGTTGTTTTATCTTGTCTGGTTTGTACTGTGTGTGATTCACAGTTCAGTATTATTAATTCTGGAACATGGTGCTCAGCTCTGGCTGTGTGAAAACGAGTGTGTGCTGCACGTCAATATCTGTCCGTTCTCATTACTAATAAGCAAAACCAATCAACAAGCTTTAATGTCAGACTAGTTGCAGCTCAAACCTCCAGCTGAACAGAACCACGATATCTCGCAGAGCAACTTATATTCATTATATTTATATGACTGAGCAGTTGGGGGTTAAGGTGAGGGCTTTACTCAGATGCCCAGCAGTGGCAGCCTGGTGATCCTGGGAATTGACCCCACAACCTTCTGATTAGACATGCGTGTGGTTGGACAAGGCTTTTGTAAATTATATGTAATTTGATTAAGCAAAAGTTTGTATACTGTTCAGGAAATTTTGTGCATGGACTGTGTTTAAGGTATAGAATAGACTTCACTACACATCAGCTACCAATAGGAGGCGCTATTTATGTAGGCCTTAATAGGTTGCTGCCTAAATCAACCACGGTATAAATCGAGAGTAAACATTATAAGAGCCGGTGACATTTGAAAATGATATGAAAATTGTAAACATGGCAATAACGTATATGTTATAACACAACAAGCAGCACTGCAACAAGGTGCACATCAATAGGCTGAACTGACTGTCACTAGGCTGCGTTGGCGTCTCACCCCTGAGCATCGCTGACATGCTCAATGAACACAAGTGCACACTGGTTTGTTACAATTGTTTTGTGGATTTGATCATGAAACAGTTTTACTCTTTAGACTGGTTATACAGTAGCTGTTATAATGTTAGCATTAAGAGGAAATAGCTGTTTGTTCTTAAACTGAAGTCTGAATGTCAATAAATTTAAAGTATTATTTAATGTTCTTTAAAAAATGATTCAATAATCCATACAGGATTGTTTGATATAAGAGAAATGAAACAAATAATACCATGATAAAGTACAGTTAGATAAATAGCCAGACAGACAGACATAGACAGACAGACAGATAGATAGTTAGACAGACAGACAGATAAACAGATATTTAGATAGATGGATGACAGACAGACAGACGACAGACAGATAGATAGATAGATAGATAGATAGATAGATAGACAGATAGATAGATAGATAGATAGATAGATAGACATACGTAGATAGAGAGACAGACAGACAGACAGTTAGACAGACTAGACAGACAGACATAGATAGACAGATATAGATAGATAGATAGATAGATAGATAGATAGATAGATAGATAGATAGATAGATAGATAGATAGATAGACAGACATACGTAGCCGGACAGACAGATAGACAGACAGACAGATAGATAGATAGGCTAGTTGCAATAATCGGTTATGTCACCGCCCACACAATCATTTTAATAGGAAAGAGAGATTTACGTATAACATGAACTGGTATGAACTGGTAAAAGGGTGAGAAAATGTCCTCATCGTCATAACCATAACAACAGACAGACAGATCCTGAGTCGTTGTGGCTGAGCCGATTGGTGTAACTGAAGGTACTGACTTGCTGCAGAGTGTGTTTTTTAGTGGGCTGTATCCTCACTGCTGCACAGCAACACAGCAACTTTTAAACTGTTTGAGAATGTGAATAGAACTGTGATCACCTGGTGCCTTGTGTTTCTTCCACTTATCCTTTATTCTCTTAAATTTTCTGAGAAAATCCAGAGATAATTCTCTCTACCTTTATTAAATTATATGATTTAAATACTTCCGTTTATACAGAACTAGAAAGCCGTATGACAGTCACTGGAGCACTTGATTAATCAGTAAGAAATCAGAGCAAACGTCTTGGCGGACGAAGCTCCCGCACTTCATTCACACAGTCAGCGGCGATGATCTCATACCGCCATACTGCCATGCGCCTTCATCTGCCCTCCGTAAATTATTCAACAAATCTGATTTCATCTGAGCTCAGCTCCATATGGACGAGTCAAAGCGTACACACGGGAGAAGGAGGGGTAAATGTCTGACATGGGTAACCACATCAACACACACACACATGCGGATAACAATGGATGGCAGCGAGGAGAAACAATAGAAAAGAAATAAGGAGAAACAATGTGATTGATGACAGTCACACAAAGTCATTAATCACACAACACTGGGGCACTGGCAGGGACAAGGACAAGAAGACGAAGGATTTAAAGATTAACTCACTCACCAGAGTCAGCAAATTCTGAGGAAACAGAAGGACAGAAAGTAGAATGAACAGAGAGAGAGAGAGAGAGAGCGAGAGACAGAGACAGAGAGCATAGAAATTAAAGTAGAAGCTCTGGAGAGGAACATTACCAAAACTCTGAAAAAAAGATTTTAAAAAACTAGCTCTTCCATATAAACAAGCTCACAGATACCTTTTTTAAAAATATAATATATAACATACAAGTGGTGGCCAGTCAATACAGGCCCCCCCCCATAGAAGACAGCTACTTACCATGATAAAAATAACTTTAATATATCTATATATTACAAATTAATAACAAAAAACTAAACTGTATTTCGTTCATACGTGTGGGGGGCAGAAATATGAGTGTGTATGTAAATCTGTGCACTTTTAAAAGCATGTGATTTGAGTGTGAGTCTCACTCAATGTGGCTACTGCAGTCTGTGACCCAACCCCTTTTACTTTTGTTGTTAGCGACTTAATATTGTTTTTATATTTTCTGGCCTCATATAATTGGATTGTTCTCCATCCTGCTTACCGCTTTCTGATGTAATGCCTTTTATTGGTTTTTTATTTGACTCCCTCTAGTGAACATCAATATTATTCGAGCAATCAGGTTTAGAGGAAACAGGTTCAGGGCAATTATGCTTGAATAATCATCTGAATGATTATCTTTATTACTTAATTACTAATAATAATAAACACATTAAACTCAAATTTACTGATTTATGCTTCATGTAATGCATTCTTTAGCTGTTACAATTACATTTTTAATATTTTAACTAGCAGTACTGATACATAATCACAATCGGCTATTTACAGTCCTGCATTACTAACAGTTAGTTTGTGGCGCCAAATTTTTTAAGCAACAACTGCCACTGTACTGTAGAATGCAGCAAAATATTACTTTAATTCTTGCATTATATAAAAAATGTAAATAATATTTAAACAAGATCTCAAATAAATAAAATATCTAATCATTAATGTGGAAAATAGCACAATAAACAGCACATGACAGCACATGAGTCACGCTTAAAGAACAGCACCAACTAACACACTCCTCTATTTAGACACAATCAGCTTTTACACACACACTCTGACTCATTTACACAACGTTTTCTTGACTCATCGCATTTATAAATCTGCTGTGTTTTATATAAATATTAACATGACTCATTATTAAAATAACTGCAGTATAGTCATGCATTAAAGTTTCTAAAAGTTCTTTTAATTGCCATCAACAAGCCTAAAACCTGATATTATTATTTTACTTTTTAACCTTAATTTTTACTTTGGTTATTATGTTACGGTAAATATTATTACTGTTATAGCTACTGTTACGTTAATATATATATATAAAGCATAAAAAAAATAAATATAATTAAATAAAATATAAAATTACAATTTTTGATTGTAGTTAAATTAATGGTATTGTTATTATAATAAAAGATTTATTATGTTATTTATATCACACAAATTAAATAAACACTTTTACTTTTGCTTAAAAAAATAAGAAGAAGAACACCATAATGATAATTTGCTGTTGGTATTCAGACAAAATTGTAAACTTTTACAAACAAATCGATTTGTTCTTTCCTGACTGGATGCATGTGTAATTTATTTATTACTTATAATAGTAAGAAAATTATAACTCTAGAGTGTTATTTCTTTGTAATTTCTTAGTACTGATGCTCACAGTATATTCATGGTTTGTAAACTAAAGCAGTGATTAATGTTAATTAATGTCAAGTATCAAACGGTTTTTGACCATTTTTGTAAATTAATTGTTGACATTTTCACTGCAGCAGTATGCACACTTGATAGAGTGTGTGTGTGTGTGTGTGTGTGTTTGTTTGATACCTTCACTAAGTGGGTCTAGTGTGTGGATCATGAGCTGAAAGATGCTGTTCCTCATCAGACTGTTGTGCAGCGACGCTGAGCTTCCGCCTCTCTGCAACCGAGGTTTGGCCTATGATTGGATGAGAGGCATGTCAATCAAACCACCTTTCACTATTACTGATAAAACTGTTAAAATATAATGTCTGTGTGTATTTAAAACCAGACTTCTGAACTCGTGTCAGCGAATGAAACATGTTAGTATTGGGTTACAGAGTGAAGGGGGTTAGCTGCTAGGGGTTAGGGGTTGATGTGTAGGGAATAGTATGTAGGGATTAGGGGTAAGGAACAGCAATCAGTAGTAAAAATGCACCTCGGCGTTGCAGCGGGAGTAAAGGCAACTATTCAGCTCGATACTATGGCAACACGTCAGCGCTATTTGAAGGAGTCAGCTGCAAAGTCTCATGCAGGTGTGTGTGTGTTTGACAGAGCTTATTCATAAACACTGAGCTGTTTTAAGGGCATAAAAAATAGAAATATAAAGCTTTATTTAAGCTACCGTAAATTAATAATATTAGGATGTTTATGTGTCTGCTTTTATTTATAGTCTAAAATTGTTTGCAAGAAACAGATGCCTTATGAAAGCAAAAGAGTTTCCATGTTTTTTAGGCTGTTTTTTTATCCATTGATAAGATCTCTACTAGATAAGTTTTGTGCTTTAAATACTACTGAATAACTTTATCTCAGAAAACTCAGCATCCACTAAAAAACTACTAAAAAGTCTTAGAAATATCACTGTCCCAGTGATGCTGCATCAAAAATGCTATAGAAATCTTACGTGTGACATGTGAGTCTAAGCACATGTGTAATCGCAACTAAAAAGTGTCACAACACAGGCGGGTGACATAAGCGACCAGGAATTTAAAAAATGCATCCGGGAGCATACTAGGTGAGCATCGAGAGCTGAAGTAGTGCTGACAGCGATGCCAAAGTATAGCAAGAGATGCAGCGTCTCATTCCCTCTGGGAACCATGGTAACATACGTAACCTAGAAACATTCCCCTTAATGAATTCGAGCTGCGTTAAAGATGCTATTGGAACAAGAATGCCAATGACGCCATAGTAAAGGTGACACTGTCCAGCGTTTGTAGACTCACAATGAAAGGACCTGCACACATGGGAAAAAAGCCAGGTCCATGTTGTGAGAGCGAACAAAGGTGTGTGGAGAGGCCCACCCTGCCGTATGACAAATGTCTGCTAGAGAAGACCCTGGGTGGCTGGAGAATGCCTGCTAGAGAATGCCTGAGAGGCTACCATATCTCTTGTAGAGCAATTAGAGGCCTCATACACGAGTGTGATAGTCTCTACTACACACCTACTTATTGTCTGCTTGGTGGCGGGAAGCCCCTACATAGGTGCCACAAAGCAAACAAATAGCTGATCTGACGTTTGCCAGAAAGCAGTTATGTGGCTCGAACTAGACACAGAAGTCACAGCTTTTCCTGGTCTTGATCCTGGAAAGGAGGAGGACTGCAGTACTATGGGCCAGGGGCAAAATCTATGCATGACGGAGGGGTGGACAAAGAAGAACTCCTATCTCCCTAACAGAGAAAAGAGGTAGGAGAAAAACAGACTTTAGGGTCAATAGCTTGATAGGCACATTGTTGATTAATTCAAAAGGGGAAAAAATCTCAGCACCAGATCTCTTAGTGCAAGACTCATGACATCCTGTGAAAAAGCCACCTGTTTTAACTATTACATGATGACAAGGAGCTTCTAATGTACCAGGAACCAAGGTTTTCTCCACATATCTAAGGCACAATACCATCACCGCGTGACCTTGATAGTGAGGCCGGGATTGCCCCTCAGGGAGTAACCCTTTTATCTTAAGCAACTACTGTAGAGGTTTTATTGCAGTTATTTATGGCAGTAGGCCATAAATATGTTGGACTCTGCTGCTATCAGATCTATCAGCTTCTGAAACTGCTTGACAGTGAGTAGTGGGCCTTCTTTCACTTTCTGTGAGAAGAAGACAGATGTCCCTGCTTTATCAAGGAATCCCATACCACTCTGAGATAAGTTGTAGCCTGAGATGGAATAAGCATGGTCTTCTCATCATTAAGCTTTAGTCCCAGTATTCCTATGTGGCTGAGGACGACATCTCAACTTTGAAACGCCTGCTGTCAATATCGTGCTAGTGTCAGCCAGTTGTTGATATACTTTAAAATTCAGATACCCTGGAGTCCCAGTGCAGGAGCCAGTGCAGCACCCACACACCTGGTGAGGGTTCAGGGAGATAAAGAGTGGCCAAAAAGAAGAAACCGATATTTGTATGCTTTGCCTGTGTTGAAAAGGGTGGTTATGTGGAAGTATGCATCCAAGAAACCTATTGTATTAAAGCAGTCTTCAGATCTGATTTGAGACACCATTTTCTTGATGGTACTTCTTAACCACTTAGCCACTAAACCTTTGGAAAATCCAATTTAAACAAGGCGAGTGAGAACCAAATCTGGATTCTGTGGCCTTTTTCTATAGTGCAAAGGACCCACCAACAAACATTCAGCAAAGGTGTCTACGCTGCCCTGTAGTCTTGTAGCGGAAGAAGCCACTGCCTGAGGAGATATCCTGTTGGGGCCAGTGTTTTATGTTGCTGATGTGGTCCATTTGACTGATGAATCCAGCTGATGAATCCAGCATCTTTAATGTTGGGGCTGATGATTCTAGGGTCATACCCACAGTGTTACTGAAAAGGCCGGAAAAATTAAGGAAGGGCGTCCGGGAGAAAGGCATTATCTCTGCCTTGTATGTCTGACAGTTTCAGCCAGAGATGCCGCTCCACAGCCATCAGAGCAGCCATGAAACAGTGGGTAAGCAGATCCAGGTCCCTGAGCAGATTGGTTTGGTACACTTGGAGCACCGCCATGGTGTGAATGGAGAATGGAGGGGCGCATCTAAAGCGTTGATCGCAAATTTTACTCTTCTTTTTATAGTTTTCTTTTGGTTTGCAAATACAAACGTAAAGAAAAAGAAACTTACTTGGCTCGCAGCTGGATGCAACTTTATTCCTCCTGGTCATGTCACTTCCGGTCACACACCGCCCTTTCCCCAATAAGGCCTTCCATTGGACCCTAATTGCCACATGTTCTTTATTCCGGCTTTGGACTACTAAGTTTCTAAGGTCACGCGGAAGTGTTCCTATAGCGTTTTTGATGCAGCTTGATTTCTTGAGTTTTATTCAGTAACGTCTGAGACAGTGATATTTCTTGGACTGAGTTTGCCTCAGAAATATTACTGTCTCACACATTACTGAACATCTCATTTTCAGAAATATCAGTGTGTCACACATTACTGAAAAAGTCTTAGATAGTACTGATAACAACATCATAGATTGTCAATATATTAGAACTATCCAAAAAAAATTCCCTAAGTTGCGACTGAATAACTGATTTACTCAGCATTTGCATCTGTTTACTCTGATTCTGAATTCAGATCATTTTCCTCCTGTAAATATTCCTATAAATTTTGGAATTGTTTTCTTACTGTTACTACACACTGTCACAATATGGATGAAATCATCAGGTCCTGAATAACCGAAAAATGTTATTCTGCTTTGTCTTCACAGTGGTTTATGTTTGAATTGGACTCGCACTTTTGCTTCAACTAAAAAAACCTTCACACAAAAGAGACAAACAACAAACACACTATAGGACATGCAGACAATAGACAAAGACTGAACCTACCGACAGCTTGCCCATGTCGTCTTCCGTCGGCACTGGACTAACCTTTACAGAAATTAAATAAAAGTGAAAGAGAGAGACAAAGAAAAAGAGAAAGAAAGAGACAAGGACATGAGACAGATGTACACCGTTAAAGACTCACAAAACAGAGCAACACAAAGAACAAAACACTGACAAGGAACTTGAGGTGTAATGTGTTTCCTTTAAATCATGTTTTTTTTAGACACGGAAGCAGCAGTGTTAAGGGCTTGGAGGACCTGGGATTTGAATCCATGATTTTCTGAGCATCAGTCTAACAACTTCAGCAACCACTACCACATGACAATTTTTTTTATTTTTGATTAGTTAGTCAGGGTCAAGGTGCAGAGTCAGCCATGATACAACCCTATAGCGGAAGGGGTTAAGGACCTTGCCCAGGGGCCCAACAGCGGGCTTGAATCCTCTGAAAAACATCTCACAGGCTTTTGATCTACCACTACTCAGTTTAAGATAAAGAAAACCAGACCTAGTTGGCTCTGCATAAAGGCTGCTGTTTGAACAACTAAACAGAAGGATATACCTGCAACATCTTGTACGGAGTGTTCCTCCCTGGCCAGCCAAAACACCACGGGGGCATTTGAGATCAATATACTAAGTGTCACTCTAAGATCAATCAATCGTCTGCCTTGTTTAAGAGAGATATCATGGTACTACAAATTGCTAATCTTGATAATGTAATTAAAGTTTGGACGATAATCGTTGTTACCAATTTTTTTTAAATTATCGGATATAAGTTTTGCAATATCAGATCCACCGATATACAGTATGTGGTCAATTCAAGAATTGCGTCCATCATAACAGCACTGCATTTCAAGGAGAGACAATTCAACAAAAAAGTTGTAGCAAAAGTAAATTTACTTGCTTTAATTAATATATTATAATTTACAAAAATCCCATCAGCATTTAGAATTCTGGATGTTTGATGTTTATCTAGGATATTAATTTTGTTTCCCATTTTAATTCCCCAATATAGTAAATGTGTAGCTACAGGAGGATGACGTGGTTATCCTAGGAGGTTGACGTGGCATTAAAATTTCGCGCTAATGCTACATTCCATAAGGTTCCATTTAAGGTCCGTTCCCGCAGGTTTTAAATGAAGCAAAGATCAAAATCTTGATTCCTCTGTCTGTCTCCTCCCCGAAAGCCTTTTATTGAGCTGTCAATCTGTTGCTCCAGACGAAAGGCCTTTTATTGAGCTGTAATTTTGCAGACAGGGCAGGATCATTTAATGTGTGTGGAAAAGTAACTGCTAAAAATACAACTGCCCATCACGAGCCAGCAAGAGCGCCACAAGCTGAGCTAAAACTCTAGAGAAGGCTGTGGCTGCAAAAGCATTTTAAAGCTGTGGTCAGCAGGCTGTCATAGCTGAACCCTCTCCCCACCATGTAGAGTAATGTTTGTGTAAAATGCATTGTGTAAAATGTTTAAATCTTTAATATTGGGCATCAGAGACTGACAAGACAAACACATAAAACAAAAAACACACAAATTCTGATTATGTCCTTAGGAGTCAAAAATAATAAACAGACTCAGCGCTTGCAAATGCAAACCAATTTGTTCTGACAGCAGAAGCGTCTTTCTACTAGAGTAATGCTAGTTAAAAGTTCTATTAATAATAATAAAATGGTCTTAACTACAAAAATCTTTAGAAGTGTCATAAATAATAATAAATCTCCAATTTAGAAGTCTCCAATTTTACTGTTCTTAGCACAATCCTCATATTTATTATTAAATGTAACTGTGTATAAATCTGTAAATAGTATATGTTTATTTTAATTAATCTTTTATTTTTATTTTATTTTTTCAGTTTTTCTGTGTTTTTTGTATTTCTGTATCTTTCAATTCTGTTTATTCACCCATGACAAATTACTCGTGCTGTAAAGTGCCCATTACTGTACCTGGCAAAAAAAGCATATTGTTCTTTAATCAACAACACTCTGTAATATTTCTACAATTATTTTTGATTACTTCATAATCATAATGTTTCACCTTCTGGTCTTGTGCTTAGAAACATTTACTTTTTCAATTATTATTATTATTATTATATAAACTGATGTCCATGTAACCACTTAAACTAAGCTGTCACTATGTCCCTATGAAAGTCTCTGAGCCATCTGTGATTTTCCATTTTGCCCTTAAAGACGGACAATCAACGACGGTGAGAGGCAGAAAACAAAGAAAGAAAAAAAATCAAGTCACTCGCTAATTACTAAGCTGATTTTCTTCAAGTAGAACTCATTATAGGAGACTAATTATGGACCCTAATTACGGCCCTTGTCGACAACACAACAGCGCAGGACATCACAGGCCCTAAACACACACATCAGGGTGGAGTCCTGAACCATTTTTTATGTTAATGTTTTCATAATGTTTGTCATATTGAGCTGGTTTTACGCCGTACAATTTTATGCTGAAACAATTTTACTCAATTTACTAGCATAAGTGATAAAACCAACGCTAATCCAAGACAATTTAGCAGCTAAAGGTTACAGTCAGACAGGAAAAATGTTTCGCATTATGCTGCTGTAACATGATGGAAGAGAACAAGAGACGTAGAGCTCCTCCTGTGTTCATTTCTCTGTGACGAAAAAGGAAACATAGAGATGAGTAACTAAAACAGCTGTGGGTTTAGACTCAGCTGTTGGTATTTCCCCTTGTTAAAATCAAGACCCTAGGTGTTATACATCTGGTTTGTCTTTCTGCTACGAGGAATGCTGACAAAAATGTGGAGAACTTCCACCATCCAGCTTTCAAATCTTTATAGTACAGATAAAACAATCTACAGCCTCCTTCACAGACATACACGTGACTTTTATTAGGTTTGAAATCCAAATATAATACACAGATCTATAATAAGAATGGATTATTATAGGATTAGAGTTGGGACACCTTGAAAACCACCTTGAGACCTTTGAAAACCAAATCCTACAAGATATCCAGAAAAACCTTTCAGACACTATTTATAGTTGGAGTATACTGATTTGAAAATAACACACTGTTATATATTTTGTTGTGTTTACACTACAGATGAAACAATTCTGATTGTTTAGAACTGATTGCAATTATTATCATGTTTGAGTGAACGATAACGATATGCAGAAGCAATATTTATTAATTGTTTTACTTTTTTTTTTTGACCCAGTAATAATAACAGTATTGAACTAAACAGTTTTATTAATAACATGTTAATAACTTGACTAACGAGTGTCTCAACTAATGATTTTTTCGAGATACGAGTCGTTTATCTGCCCCTTTCTGCTTTAAGTTCAAGCTAAAATTCAGGTTACGAGTCAGCTTCAGACACCCAACCGCTAGTTGGCGTAGCAAACGCCACATTAAATGCCATAACATCCACTCAGCATCCCGTGTCTCACTCAATAGCTAGTCAGACATGTGCGTTAGCAAGTTCGTTAGCAAGGGAGTCGTTGGAACTTCAAGGTAAATGCTGTACATTATACTTAATAAAACCAGTTTATTGCAGTACATACTATTGTATTGTTTTTTATACAATATAAATATTTTTTTTTCTTCAAAAACATGTTACATGTAGCATGTTTTTGGGGACCTGGAACGGATTAATGGCATTTGAATTCATTTTAATAAGAAAAAGTGATTTGTCATACAAGTATTATGAGTTACGAGCTCCGTCACGGAACGAATTACGAGCTCCGTCATGGAACCAATCAGTGGTGCTTTGTAAGTCAAGGCACCACTGTGCTGTCATTTTACTCCCTCACAACAAAACTATTCAGGCTGAAAGTTAAAAAAATGAAGAACGAAAAAACATTTAACAAATAAAAAATAATTAATTTCATGCAAGAATATTAGTAGATCTGGGATTTGAAAAAATTATATCCGATAATGGAATAGACTTAAATATCAGGGAAAATATCGGTGCAACCGATAATCGGCTAATCTCTTATATACACAGTAAAATATAGATTTTTCTATTATATGCTTATGTAATTATTTAGAACCCTGGTTTTTTGGGGGTTTTTTTAAGTCATTGTTGGATTTTACAGTGTTAGATTGTAACCTGCAAGCTGTTTATCCGAGCAGCTCTTGCATGTGCGTAAAAATAAAAAAAAATAAAATAAAATAGGCAATGCGATAATTTTAGCCTTTCTATGACTCATTGAGTGAAGCATATGCAGTGTCGAAATAAACAAGTACAGACTGTTGGAGCGGTTTCATTTGTACATGACATTAGTGAGTCAGCTTATAGTCATCATACACACACGTATCTCAGGAATACGTGAACGCCGAAATCACCTTGAACGAAAGATTCTCTCAAACCCGGGTTTAATCCTCTGGACAGCCGTTGACTCAGTTTAGTCATTTCGATAATTAGCCTTACTCCAAAGTAATTAACGAACCTGATTGCAATCAGCTCTTTTTCAGCAGCGCGGAGGCAAAAGAGTATGAACATCACATCTGCTAACACACACACATACACACACCTTTACCACTTACACAATGATGATGTACCTTTCCCTGTCATGTAGCAGGAAAAACTGAGAGGAAACTCACAATTTTTGTGATAATTTCTAACTATAAATAGAATAGAGGGTTTTTTTTATTTATTATTTATTACTTATAATTTCATAAAACCTTTAAAACTATAGATTTTCTTCCTTCCGAAGTTTCAGTAAGTGTTTTATTAGGACTTCAAGAGAATCTTGCCAATCTTTTCTTCTAATAAAGGTCTTTTTTCTAGATCGATTTGGTGCTTTTGTCTGTGTTAATCACAGGATTACACAACACACAAACACATAAGATTATAAAGTGCATACACACACACACACACGCAGACACACACACACACACCAGATCATATCATGCTTTAGTAAGGGAAAGCCGTGTCCTTGGTGCAGTGGCTGTACAGTTTCTACTACATTAGCTTATTACCTCATCTTTTAAAATAGCTCCCATTGATTGGGCCTCAAATTTCTCTCTCCCTCTTTCTCTCACTCTCATATACTCCTGCTTGCTTTCTCTTTTTCCCTCCACCCCCCTCCTTTTCTCACTCTTACTTTCTCTCTACCACACTTTATCTCTCTTTTTTTTCTCTTTATGTTTTGCCCTCCTCTCCCACCACCATCATTTACAGGTGACCTTGCAGCAAGAGATGTGATTTTTGTTCTATCTCTCTTTCACGATCTCTCACACACACATCTGTTTGCGTTTCTGTGTGTGTAAGTGTGTAAAACACAAATCTGAGTTTTAGTGCTTAGGACATTTCCACATTTCCATTTATCATTCAGAGCATTTTATGATGGAAATGAGCTCTGGCACCGATACAATGATCTGGAGCAACTGTAATTAAGTTCAGCACACAATGACACACACACACACACACACACACACACACAGATGTTCATGCATATGCATTAATATACATGCGGACATAAGCAAAACATATATGCAAAAGTGCACTCATGCACAGCTGCTTGCTCACACACACACACACACACACACACACAGTTAAGTTTCCACGGTGACAGGCTTTCACTAAAAAGCTTAGGGTCTGACTCATTAAAGCTTTATGGATAGAGACGTGTTTGCAGCTTATGCGCAAAAAATAATAACTCCAAAATGCAGCCTGGAAGAAAAATCTTTTGACTTTATGACTTTCTGACACTTTCATTACTATTTAGTTTTTATTTTGGTGGGTCACGTTACACAGAAATCATTACGACCTGTCCTAAACCTTACAAAGCTATAGACAATCAATAAACATTACAATAAACAATCAATAAACATTACAATAAAGAAATCTTATTTATCTGGACAGTTACAACACAATCTGGCTAAAAGTTTTTGGACACCCCAACAGTGTGTCTTCCCCAGACTGTTTCACTGAGTCAAAGTCTGGGTCACACAGTCGTTTAGAACGGTTTTGAGACCTAAACCTTGTTTCAGCATGACAATTCAGCTGTGCACAAAGCTCCTGAGCTTCATGCTGTGTCCTGACTCTGACTCAACATCTGAATCCCACTGAACACCTTTGGGATGAACCGGAACCCCAACCGCACCCCAGACCACCTAAGCTAACATTAGTGTCTGATCTGACTAATTCTATAGTGACTGAATAATCAAATCTTCACAGTCACACTCCAAAATCTAGTGAACATTTTCCAGAAGTTAATACAGAAAGGGAAAGCAAGGCTAGATATGCAAAAGATTGATCAAAAAATCTAGATGGAGTAATGGGCAGGTGTCCCAATACTTTTGTATTTATAGTGTGTTTTTCCCTTTAAATCCCAATAGGATTTTAGTTATTTATAGATTTTATTGTTATTCTAGATTGACCTAGAGGCCTTGTGTTACCATAGAAACAGTCCCTACACTATCACCTAAAACATTCACACCCAAATTAGCAAGTGGGCGAGTGGACTTAAAACAGCCGAGCGTAATACTCGGGTTCGGTTTCAAGTCCTTGTGAAAGTTTATTTCCGAGACTAATCTTATCAGCGTGTGTAATCAGTGGCGCCTGATTGCATGATTCCATGGCCCACATTAGACAGGGAAAAAAATGATCTTAGGCAGGAAGATATCATCTGCCAGTGTTACACTCCGAGCTGATTTAAACTGGATTATAATTAGGATTTAAACAACCATATTCAATCTGCCAGCCGTGCACATAATCTTTTAGACTAATCCATATGAGGGATGTTTTTAGCTCGAATTCTAAAGTCTGAATCGTTAAGTGCACCCAAAACACCTCATTTCATAATGAGTTTACAACCTGGATTAGACATGTTGGGAGAGGAAAGACATGCAGTATCAACGAGCAATGGGTGGGTCTTCTCCTAGGTACTGAATTAAATGCAGAAGTTACTGAATCAAACGCAGTAGGGTAGTGAATCGATTGTGATTGATACTGAATCAAATGCAGTTGGTACAGAATCAAATAAGTAGGTACTGAATTAAATGAGGAAGGTACTAAAGTTAATTAGAAAAATACTGAATTAAATGTATCATATACTAAAAATGCAGTCAGTACTGAGTCAAATACAGTGGGTACTGAATCAAAAGAGGTAGGTACTAATTAAATGAAATAGATACTGAATTAAATGTATCAGATACTAAAATGCATTAAGTACTGAATCAAATACAGTAGGAAATGAAATGAATGCTGTAATGACTGAATTAAATGCATTTAGTACTAAATCAAATGCAGTAAGTACTGAATCGCTCCCTGTTTAAAAATACTTTTCTGATTCCCGATCAGCCGAGAGAAGCAATATGTGCTTTGGTCCCAGGAGAACCATATCAGCAAAATGTGAGGTTTTTCTGCGTTAGCAAAGATGTTATACATGCTCACACACATTGCCAAAACTTATTTTAGAACACGATACAACACAACACCACTTCATGACTCGACAAAGAATGAAACAAACAACTTTGAACATTATTTAGCATTTAAAATCAGCGTAACTGCTTTATGAGATGCGAAGGTTCCATGTAGAACCAATCGCTGGAGCTTTTTAGGAACACAAAAGATGCCCAAAATACATTGAAGTTTTTAAGTCATCTAAATGAGATCTAAAAGAAGAACCTCTCTAAGAAGGGGTTCACCTGCCAATTTACACACACACACACACACACTGGTATGATGTTCTCTCACTTTCACACACTCCCACACACACGTCCTGTGAGCTATCATACAGTTCTCTCACGGTCTCTCACACACACATATACATGTCTCACACTATCAAATATACCAAATTGTCAGCTTTATTTCAAAGGCTTTAGCATTTCATAGGGATGATTTAGTCTCTAATGTTGTAATGGTTTTTGGTTTATTTATCTATTTACTATTATAATTAGCTGATCAAGTAAAACCCTATCCAAAACAAACCTTTCGGGTGATATTAAGAGCCCACCTATAAACATTAGCAGCGGACGCTTCGTTCTCCTCAGCGCTTGAGCGTGAAATGTTACATCTACCTGTTTAACATTAATAAATATGATCAGCCGGAGTATTTAATCTGCGCACTGCAGCACTATAAAAACAATCAATGATGATTGCATGCTTGCGTGTGCTCAAAAACGAGTGGAGTCACCGAGCCTGCTAACTAAACTGCTACCTGTTGCTAGGCAACCTGGAGGGTTGACTGTTTGGCGTGTTAGTGGAAATTTGGTGCATGTAGAAGAAAAAAAGGCATGCTGAGTTAGATTTCATTATTGCTGTGTCAGTATCGCTCATTGGTTTTTGCTTCATCACTCTACAGCTCTATTCTTTCCCGTCTGTCTCTCTCTATCACTCTCTCTTGTTCTCAGCTTTTTGCCGTCTCGCTCCATCGCTGCCAGGTGCTCGAATCCTAAAATGCAGACATGCAGATCAGTGCAAGAAAGAAAGTGATGGGGAGGGAGGGAGAGAGAGAGAGAGAGAGAGGGAGGGAAAGTGGACTGTTAGGGAGAAAGGAGGAAAATTAGAGTGGAGTTAAGGACAAGAGGATCGAGAAAGAGAAAAAAAGGAAGAAGTAAAACATGCAGCGAGAGAAAATAAAGGAGAAGAGATCCTTATCACGAAAAGAAGAAAAGTCAGAGAAAGTGGTTAAAGGTTTAGAGGTAAAGAGAAAAAAAAAAGAAGAGGTGGGGGGGAAGGGAAAAAGGGGGTCAGGGGGAAATAGAAGATGAGGAGGCCAGGGGGTGATGTAAATAGAGGACAAAAAGAGGAAAGGGTAGAGTCAGGGGTGCACTAAAAGAGGCAAAGTTAGAACAATTTTAAGGGCCCACACACTTTGCGGGCCCAATAGATCTATTTTATTAGGAGTAATGTAATGGTAGGTTTGGTGTGGAATGAATGTGGTAGGGGACCAAAACTCATATTTTTTACATAGGGCTGAATATTGCTAGCAGCACTTCTGGGTAGAGTTGTCAATTCGGTGAAAAAAGAGGAGAAGTAATAAAAGGGGAAGACAACATTAATAAGAGGAGAAGAGATAAGACAGAAAAAAATGAATGACAGAGAAAAGTAAAGGTTGACATCTGGCTCACCTTGGGCTGCGGCTCGGCCACTTCCACCACTTGGTTGCGGTTCATCAAACCTTTGACCAGCGCCTCCACATTGGCATTGTACTTCATGAAGAGCACATAGGCGGCGTAGCCCAGCAGCAGGGCCATGCTCTCCCAGCAGCTGATGGAATTGTCCAAGAAAAAGACAATGAGCATTATCAAGTCGAGGATGTAGAAGGAGACGTCACGGAAAAGCGGCCACCACGTCAGGTTGAGGATCTCGCGCGAGAACACAGCGCACATGCCAATCACAAACAGGATGTTGAACACGGCCGAGCCCACGATCGTGCCAATGCCAACATTGCTGTGTGAGATAAACACGCCTATAACGGAAGTGAAGAGCTCAGGGGCTGATCCTCCAGCCGCCATGAAGGTTGCACCAGCTACATCATCTGATATGGCCAGCTTCTCGGTGATGACCGTGAGTGCAGGCACGAAGAACTCGTCGCACACAATAGCAAGTGCAATGAACATGTACAACATGCCAAGCATGTGCAGAGCCACTGCTCCTTGGCGGCGCTGTTCCAACGTGAACAAGTCCTCGGGATACTCGCCTTGATGCCCTGATCCGTCAGTAATATTAATTGAGAGGAGAGTCCTGTGAGGAGCAGGGCCATGAGACTCCTCCAGCTGAGAGGCAGCGCTCCATGAGACAGAGGGGAAGAGGAAGGCACCAAGGGTGGAGAACGAGACAGAGCTTATTGCCAAGATCCCCAGGAGAAATCCTAGCACCCGGGTTAGACGCAGCTTCTTCCGGACGACGTGACCCATGATGCAACACTTGGCTAGTACTGCTTATCACACACAATACATGCCGCTGCTGTGCAGGTAATCCGGATGATCTTCAGCACTCTAGTGGCTTCCTCATAGCAGCCTAAAAATGATGACAAATGAAGAAAGGAAAGTAGGGAATTATTTTGATTTCTACGTTGGAATGCATGATAGAAAAAAAATTATAACCGATACCAATAATCGATCATTTTAATATTTCTATGGACAATTCCAACATAGATACACTGGCTGCGGTCACTTTCACATGGTAAGCACATTCATCTATTTTATCAGATTTCATTTATTATCGGCGCAATTAATATTGTTGCATCCTCAGTTCTATGTGCTCTCCTGCATAAAAATATTATAGGGTTCTACAAACGCTTAGAAAAACTAAATAAAACACAAAAACAATTCCTTTGAAACAGTTTTGATTTTTAGCATTAGTGTAGTTACAAACGGCTAGCTTAAGGCTAGCTTAAAGCTGTGTCTTGATGTTGCTGGCACCCTCTGCTGTTTGGATGGTGAACTGCAATTAGTATTAGTAGAAGTAGAAGTATTATTTATACATAATCAGTGGTCAAAATTACTTAGTTCCTAGTCCTTCTTGTCCTTCCTAAGGCACCATGATCACATTCATTCTAGACGCATCCATTGTGAGCATAGGGTGATAAAAGAAAACCGAGAGGGAATCCACTCAGGTATGGGGGAAACCGTTTGACAGTAAACTGAGCTCAGGATCGAACCTGAAACCCTCCTGTTGCTACGTAATGGACGTCTGCACTAAGCTTTGGTTAGTTAGTAAGTAAAGTTAGTTACAGTAAAAGAGGTTAGGGATCAGGTAGTCTGCTTTATCTTGGGACACAACAAAGAGAGAGCATGCACATTGGAAAGAGAGAGAGAAAGAGAGAGAGAGAGACTGCACAGACCCATGGGAAATTCTTAGAGTGCTGCCTAGTGCTTAGCTGCGTACGTACGCTCAAGGTCATCATGAAAGCATGCAATGTCTAAACTGCCTCTGAACAAAAGAGATCCGTCTGAAGCCTCTGTAACATTCATGACTGTCTTAAGCTATCCGTCTGAGACGCCGTGGTTACGCCAAGTGTTAACAGGCTGGCGGACAGGTGCAGGTCCGGAGTGGTGGAGCAGCGCAACAGCTCCTCCACATTACTGTAGAAACAGCTGATTCACATTAGCTACTCATAACTGCTGTGAAGCACAGGGATGCAAATGGCTTCTTTAAACTCTGCTCTCAGAATCAGCAGCTGCATCTCAGCCAGATATTGAAAGATATTTCTCATTAAAAATAATAAACTGTCGCATTGGTAACGGATGAATGACGGCTGAGTGATGCATGGAGTTTAAAATTGTTTAGCAGTTAAAAGACGTGTGTGTGTAAAGGCTCATTGATGCATTCACAAAGATACACACACACACACACATACACGCTGCTATGTGTGCTGTGTTTCCATGCAGGACTCAGTGCTCGCAGCAACATCACCGTGATAGCAGCTTAAGGAATAACACCAGGGCGTCTCTCAAGGTGCCTTTAGCTTTTTAGCAGCCAGAAAACAGCAGCGGAAGATAGTATTTCTATACCAGTAGATAGATAGATAGATAGATAGATAGATAGATAGATAGATAGATAGATAGATAGATAGATAGATAGATAGATATTTATTTTTTTTATTATGAATATATTTATTACATTTACATTCTGTAAATTATAATATATATATATATATATATATATATATATATATATATATACACTAGAATTTTTTATTAACCATTACATTCTATTAAAAATGTTTTTTTAATAAACATTTATAATAAATAAATTAGATAAATGCTTTTCTAAACATTTCTATTAAATAAATCAAATAAAAATAATACAAAAAAATCTAAAGTAGTACAGTATGTAAAATAAGAACAGGTAGTATTTTAAATACTATTGTAATGTCTAATGTTTTTATATATAAGAATAGAAAAATAATATATAATAATATATAATAATAATATATATATATATTATATATATATATATTAAAAAATAATACAATAAAATATATATATAATAAAACACATAAGTAAACGTATTTTATTCCTCATACAGTGAAAGCCACTGTAGTCACATGTATTTCATGTGTTGTAAATAAATAAACAAATAAATAAATAAACAATTTCACAGCACTTGGACCTGCATCAGCCGTTATAATGAGCCGTTTTGGGTTTTTTATTTCTTTTAAACACCCTGGCATCTCTTTTTGATACCCCCAGCTGGACGTGTGACAGAGGGCTGCTTTCTAAAGAGATTATAGGAAAGCTTTTTCACCTTAAACCCACTAAACCCCAAGCAGCAGAGCTTCAGCTTGGTCACTTAAAGCCCTGACTGGGGATGTGCATGTTTAGACTGCAGGACACGGGACGCTGCGACTGGGTTTGTGTGTGTTGTAAATGGTTGCTTGTTTTCGCATGCAGTGCACACACTCAAAAAAGAAGGATCTCTCGAGCAAGGGCTTTTTTGATAGAACCACCAGCCGATAATGACATTAACATGGAAACCTAAGCGCCAACATGACATTTCAAGCTGGTGAAGATCAGGTTATGACATGGCAAAGAAAATCCAGCAGCAAGTCAATCAGTGTTAAATGATTACAATACTGAGGAATCTGTGAATGAAACATGCACATGGTATTTACGCTGAGCAGTAATGAGTAGGACAGTACTTACATGCATTGAGAGGGACACCGGCAACAGCAGGTTGTGAGCTTTCTCTCTCTCTCTCTCTCTCTCTCTCCGTCTGTCTGTCTCTCTGTTGCTCTCACTTTGCCTCTCTGTGCGATGCTGATGCTGCTGCTGATGATGCTGATTGTGATGATGCTGTCTGGGGGTGGAGCTGGTTCCTCCTCCCCTTACCCCATACCTCGGTGTTGCCAGATCCTCATATGTTGCCCTTCAGGGTACATTTCTAAAAATAATAATAATACTAATTTGGATTTGTGTATATGATATTTTATTGTGTATATTATATTTTATATATAAGATGTCTAATCCCAGGAATATTTAGGACATTTACCCACACACAACTCACAACTCAGAAATCAGAAAGTAAAATCAACACACACTCCTGTTAGCAGTCTAATTAAAGAGCAGATGCACACGTCAGTTTTTTTTTTTAGTAAATCAGCATTAATCTGTGTGTGTGTGTGTGTGTGTGTGTAATGATTCAGTCAGTAAAATTCTCAAAAGGCAATGTGCGGTTGGTAAGTAAATGTGTGTGTGTGTGTGTGTGTATGCTCTTAGTATTTTTGAATGAAGCACACACACATACACACACGTGCCTATCTATTGCCCCTGTGGGATAAATCCTGCTTTTGTGTTCTCACAGTTCAGTAGTCGGTAAGCAATGCGATGTTGGCTGACTGAGCAGTGCGTCATGGTTCATTCTGGTAAAAACGCATGAATCCTCAACTAGACAAAACAACCCAACAGACACACTTACAAACACTCTCTCACACACACACACAGCATCTACAACACACAAAGCAAAGATATCTAAAAAATTTCATACACAATAGCTGTTTAAAAAGTTGAAATTTCCAGCTGTTGCTGTTTTGCATACATTTTTTAGGTTTTTTTATTATAAAGTGAATATTTCCTTAATTATTTACAAACACTGTAATTACATTTATGCCATTTCTGCACACGTCCTTATCCAGAGCAACTTACATGACCTGTCTGGTGAGTTCCTTGGTCTTTATGATGCTGTTTGTTCACTGGTGTTCTCTAACAAACCACTGAGGCCTTCACAAAACAGGTGTATTTATACTGAGACTAACTTACACACAGGTGAAGAACTAATTAGGTGACTTCTGAAGGTAATTGATTGCACTGGATTTTACTTAGGGGTAGTACAGGGGGGCTGAATACAAATGCACCCAACACTGTTCAGATTTTGATTTTTATTAAATTGTACACAATTAAAAAAAAATACAAAATAACTAAACACATTAAAATATCAAATATAACAATATATAAAGCAGATTTTACAGTATGTGCAGTGCAAATGCAAACAGATGAAATCAGATATTGCACAGATGTAAATCTAAATAATAATAACAATACAGTCCTGACTCCTGAGTGTAAAGTATTTATTAGCAGCAAGAAAAGCTGCTAATGAGAGCCTAAACACAACCCTATAATTAAACCACATGCCTTAAGGTTATAGAATTGCAAACTAAAACCCTAACTTTAATTAAAATTGAAGATTTTATTCAAACTAGTGATATGGAAGCAGAATATAAACCACAAACAGTTAATTTACAAATGATTATGTCTTTATACTGATAGAATACTGACATCTGCAGGTCACAGTGTGTGTGTAAAAGAGAGAGAGAGAGAGAGAGAGAGAGAGAGAGAGAGAGAGAGAGAGAGAGAGAGAGAGAGAGGAGATGAGAGAGAGAGAGAGAGAGAGAGAGAGAGAGAGAGAGAATAATGGTTAAACACAGTAAACAGTAACAAAAATATGTTATGAGAGAGAGGAGGTCACCTTTCTGCGAAAAGGTGTCACAGTATTTAGGTAATTAAATTGTGTTACAATTGTGGTTGTTTAAAAATACATAATCCAAATTTGCCACACTTGTTTTTCCAACAAAAAAAAACCAAAAAAAACCAAAGCAAATTTGTAAAGCATTTGATAAGGAATTATATAATATCGTTTTAATAGATTAAATATTTAGCTAATGCTTTCTCAAGAAATAATTATTGTTTTCTTTTTGGTTTATAACATTTTATAGTTCAGTTCTTTTTCCTTCTGAGCAAAGCGCTTAACCCCTAATTGTTCAGTTGTATAAAAGGGATAAATATAAGTAACTATAAGGGCGCGAAGAAGACGACAAACACTAACGCTTTCCATGCTCATCTTTTCATATAGAAAATGTGAAGCTAACGCCATGTACTAGTGGAAGAAGGTGGAAACCTAAAGTAAATGTATTAAATACACTGCAGAAATAAACATATTTTCTTTGTTAAACTATTTAAAAACAACAAAATTATCTAAAAATATAAGCATATTATATTATATTATATTATATTATATTATTATATTATATTATATTATATTATATTTTTATATTATATTATATTATATTACGGCGTCAATGAGCAACACTCCAGCTCAGCTGGTGGCGCTAATGTACTGATAAGGTAATTTACCAACCGCCAATAAACAATAGAAGAACCAAAAGAAGCAAGTAATCATGTTGGTAGACGCCATATTGGGAGGTTCGTGCTTCGTTTTGTTTACTGTGTTGGATGTTATAGTTTTATTTCACTATGGTGGGTCATAACTGCTGCATTACAAACTGTCACAGCAAGTCACACACTCGTTCGGGTAAAAAACTGAGCCACGGGCTACGTTTCTTCCGTTTTCCCACGTGTAAACAACGCGAAGGAAAACATGTTGAGGAAGTAACGAGAAGACGTCGCATGGCTTGGATTGCAGCAACAAGACGAAGCGACATTACCTATTGCAACATCTCTGAATCAATGAGAGTGTGTTCTCTGCATTTCCACTCAGGTGAGCCCACGGGGTGCAGCTTTTGTTTCAGATGCACGCATTTTACTGTACGTCGTATTGGTGTGGTTTTTATGTATGTGAGAAATAAGCTTTAATTTTGATAACGAAGAAATGGACTTTTATCTTACTTCCTGTAGCTGATAAGTAAAGCAGTGTAGCGCTACTTCCGGTAGAATAGCAAAAAACATGGCTGAATCGTCTCGCCGGTGTTATTGCAGCGTACCCGGCTGCTCCAATTCAAAACAGCGACATCCTTATCTTAGTTTCCACGATTTTCCCACACAACGGGACTTAAGAGACGCGTGGGTGAGATTAATTAAACGGGACGAATCTGCTTCTTTTAAAATAACACGCGGAAGTACATTCGTGTGCAGTATGCATTTCGAAACAGAGGATATTTACATCTCTAAAAGTGGAAGGAAGAGATTGAAATCCGGTGCTACACCTCGCCGATTTCTTTGGAACAACTGGGGTAAAAAAAACAAACAAAAAAACAACTAATTTCTTTCGCATTGACCGGTGTTGTGTTAAAGTCTGTTCCCACCGTATTTCCCTCTCAGTTTAGTCTTCCGCATGGCGCCCTCTACGCAAACAGCGTAAAGAGCGCGTTCATGTGTTCGTTCTACCTGCGTTTCATTACAATAAAATGTTTGAGCTTCATCACAGGATAAATAGAACGTTTAGATGGGATTTGTCGACTTTGTTAAATCTAAATATATCCGCTATAATTTAATAAATGTCGATTAAAAATAGAATAAAATCTCTAAAGGGTCATGGTTTTGGGCATGTAAAAGGAAAATAATAAACGTTTAATGATATCCTACTAATAATTATAATTTCCTGTCTTTTTCCTTCTATTTGCAGACTTTACATATTAGTAAAAGGTGCGCTCCAGGGAACACGTGGTACTTTAGCTATTAGGGAATACGCGGGTATAAAAGGTGAATGAATGAATTAATGATTCGACTACCCCGTTATCTGGCATATAACGGTACATTTTTATGAAAAACACAAAATACTGTAATGATGGATAAATCTTGGAAATTCATCTGTGTTGTTGAATACTGCCATCTACTGGTCAGCGAAAGGTATTTTAACCATAGATCCAGTAGATAGATATGTAATCATTTTTAATATGGGGTCCGCTTGTCCATAAGAACCGATTCCGACAGCTGGATCTTAAACTGATGCGTTTAAATCTCTATTCATATACAAGAAAAGCAATGTTTAAGCTTCTGATTAAGTTTTTCGCTATGAATGTAAAAGTTTTGCAAGTTTTTGTGAATTGCAACTGGCTTAACCACAGTGTTCTGTTTACCATTTGTATAATCACACACACAGCACAGCAAAACTAGTTTCTAGTTTAAAATCCTAGTTTATTTTTATAAGGGTCTTAAATATTCTCAAAGTTTCCATCATCTTGTCTAGTGACGAAACTGCTATATTTATAGGACGACCCGCATATGAAATGCTTGAGACCCATCCGGACTGGGCACCTTCTTTGCTTCTGGGCCATAATGAAGTAAAGGTGACGGACCAAAACAGGTTTACGCGTCAGTTACGCAGACAAGAGGTAATTTTAATTTCAATCAATTTAATTTTTAATTGCTAATTGGAAGATCCTCGGTTTTAATCCTCGGTTTGGGGGCAGGGTGGCTCAAATGGTTAAGGTGCTGAGTTGTTAATCTGAAGACCAGAAACACCTGGGTTCAAGCCCCACCTCTGGCAAGTCAAACCACTGTTGGGTCCTTGAGCAAGACCCTTAACCCCTCCTGCTCCAGGGGCGCTGTATCATAGCTGACCCTGCGCTCTGACCCCCAACTTACTAAGATGGGATATGCGAAAAATGCATTTCATTGGCTCTGTACATGTACCTTGCACAATGACAATGAATTGAATATGCTATATATGCTATGCTATGCTCTTTGTCATCCCTACCCCATCACAGTTTATGCAAGCAGAATAGGTATTTAATATTAACACTAGCCAAACCAAACACGATCCTCTTGGAAAGCTGGCGGCACTCTAGCATGCAACGTGGCGTGACGTATACTGAAATATATCTGCAATAAAAATGTCTTTTACTGTAGTTACTAAATTATATTAGTTGAACTTTTCCTGATTTTGCTTTAAATAGAAACAGAGTTAAACAATACAATAAATAATAATGCATCTTTATGCATATTTTTTTAAACTCAATTATGAGAGGTTTTTTTCTGTATTCAGTATATTTCCTCATTTTATCAAATCCAAAGTAACTAGTGACTCACTTCTTAAGGAGTCTTATAATTTAATACTTTATTACTCTTACTGTTACTTAAGTTATTTTTTTTATAATTAGTTGTACCAGTTTTTGGCTACTCCACCCAAAAAACAAGTCGTTTGATTTTGAAAATGAGGGCCTGCAATAGCGCCATTTAACCAGGGTGGCGCTGTAGCGCAAGACTCCATTCACAGCTCAAGCTGAAGAAGTTGGAGCGTAAGCAAAAAAACAAAGTTTTACAAAACTACAGAAAATATGCATGTGTAAAACTCCCATACGATCACGGCCACCTTTTCTTTCACTTTAATCAGCAAAACAGTAAAGTTCAGTCATCTTTAATTGATTGACTGATGATTAATTGGATTGCTTAAAAAGCCTGCAGGCATAATTAAATATAGAAAATGTTCTCTTCCTAAATACTATGGGTGCATGACGTATTTCCGGTCAAACACAGAATAATCGATTATAGACTCTGCTCGCACCCCCTGAAAAGTTTTTATATACACATGGACATATATGTATAACGGGGATGCAATTTTATTATTATTTTTTTTATTGTTTCCAGCGTAGGATTGTGAATTGATATTTCTCAAAAAATAAAAAGACCCTTTGCACAAGCTCAGCGACGATCTTCCGCTGTCACCAGAAGTAGGAAGATCAGTTTCCGGTTTACTTCCCGCATCATCCGCGACCGTAAACGGACAAAATGACTGCTGTTTTACAAAAAAAGAAGTATAATGTGCGCGACTTATTCAAGCTTCAACGAGTTGAGGTTGAATCCACCAATCACTGCTGTGTGCCACTTTGCTCGGCTTCAGGTTTGTATAACAGCCGGTTGAGTTTCCACCGCTTCCCCAAGAACACCAGCCTTCGTTCGCGGTGGCTGCAGAAGATAAGGAGGGCGGGATTGTCAGTTACCCCCCACACGAAAGTATGTAGTCGACATTTCCCAGCTAATGAGATCCACACTACTGCTAAAGGCAGGCGGGTTTTAGCAGCAGGATCTGTCCCGTCATTATTCCAGTGGAATAACTACACCAGGAAAGATCATGTCGATGTTTGGGAACGCCGTTCTCGACCATCAAGTCCAGAGCCTGACTGTCCAGGACCTGTGGAGGACAGTGGACAACCCGTTATCGTCCCGATGGTCGTGGATCATGACTACGGGAGCAGCCGGACTGTATGTATAACTGTTAGTTTATCAATCCTTCTTTCATCATACGATCAAACTGCGAGCTTTTCTCCGCTTTTCTTATGAATCTGTAGTACATTAACTTCACATGTGCACGGAACTTTATTGGAAACTGACAAAGGGGAGAAAGTTAATAAAGTTATTTGTCAATATTAACGTTACACTAAACAAACACGTCGCTAATTAGCTTAGCCGCTAACTGTCCGCACACCCCATTAGACACTACCTGCCCTGGTAGTTGTGGTAATGAACCGATCGAGGCTTTAACGATGCTGTGAACATCGCTGATGCTTATTTTATGCCGAGCTTAAAAACATCTAAACGCTGACATTCTGCATGATGCGAGAGTAAACCGGAAACTGCTATCCCAACTTCTGGCGAAAGCGGAAGTGCGCCACTGCTGATTAAGCGATTTGACAACGCCACAGTTAATTTTGTCGACACTTTTTAAAAAAAATATATATATATTAGATTTTCTTTAACATCACAGTGATCTCTAATCGTGTGAAAGTATTTTTCCAGAGACGGAAGGACGGCACTTCCAGCTACTACTGCTGTGTGCTGCGGTGTACAGCGTCCTCTAATATCAACTCCTACCTAAGTTTCCACACGTTTCCCAAAGACAAGGAAATGCAGAAGATGTGGCTAGATAACATTCGACGAGACTTTAAAATTACAAACCAGACAAGAGTGTGTAGCCGACATTTTCTAAGTGCAGACCTGGTTGAGCCGTCGGGTCCAACCGGCCGCAGATGTCTGAAGGACAATGCTGTTCCGGTGCTTTTTCATTGGAACAATTTCAGCTTCACTGTTCCAGCCCCATGCACTGGAGATTGGGACAGTAATGACTCTCTTATGTTTGGGAAATATTCAGACCATGATTACTGCTCCACCGCTGAGCCTGCTGATGCCCTGCATCTGTCACTGGACCACATCGAACATTCATATGCAGAAAAAACGTGTCTCCGGAATAAAACTGCTGAAAACAGCATAACGCACAACAGCAGGATCTGTTCGGGGCGTTCTCCGGCCTCTAATGACTTCAGGTAAGATTACAGTTTAGATTAAGATCGAATTATTAGGGCTTTCAATAACCGGCAGTGCGCCGTACTTCCAAGATCATCCTGAAGATTATAGTAGACATTATTATTTACTGATTGTATCAACGAGCAAACTTCTCCCAGTTAACAGAGAACGTTTGTACAACTTGTACTCACATTCCCTAAAAGTTGTTTTAATGTTCGGACACAGCATTTTCAGAGAACAGTGATTTTACAGTACTTTGCACTACCTATCATTATGCATCTTTGTACAATCTAAAACTATCTATTGTTACACCTCCATACTCTATCCATATACTTCTGTACATTATTTACCCCCACCTCTGTAATTATCATCCCCATACCCTATTTATTACACTGATATTTATTGTAAATAAGCCACTTATGCACTTCTGGTTAGATGCTAACTGCATTTCATTGGCTCTGTACATGTACCTTGCACAATGACAATAAAGTTGAATCTAATCTAATCTAATCTAAATTTTGGATCATCTTTATGGCATTATTAGTATTTGATAAATGTTCTCAAAATTTTAGACGACAGTTTAAAATAATATTCCACCAACGGTAAGCAACCGGGACATTTTTACATTTTTCTAATCACATTCCAAGAACCTTCTATAAACGTTCTCATTACATACATTTTGTTAGTTGGAACGTTGAAAGGCAGTTACATATCATTTATATCAACTGAAATACTATATAGAAAAAGTACAGTGGAGAGAAGAAACAAAAAATACAAAAAATAATCTATGATTTATACAGAATAAAAAGTATTCAAAAGCTTTACAATCATTTATACAATTGTTACAGTGCATTAAAAAAGTATTTATACCTCTTGAACTTTTTTTTTTTTTTTTTTAGATTTTGTCAACCTTTTTAATTGAGATTTTCTGTTTTAGACCAACACAAAATGATACGGTTTCTAAAATTTTAAGCAACTAAAAATCTAAAAAGGTAAAAAAAAATTCGAGGGGGGTGGGTTTTTTTCAAGACGCTGTATATTTTTGCTTTGTTATTGGGCTTTTTCTTTAACTGTATACTGTATATTTCTTTAACTGTAATGCCTACAATGTAGATTTTATTGTTAACTTTTGTATCAAAGATACATATAAAATATATACATTTTATTACATTCTATTTTGAGGTTTATATTAATTTTATTATATGCAAAAAGCAAAATTGCACAGAAATCATTTCATAATCCTTTTTTCCCCCATTAAAAACTACAGGGCTGAACGTGTCGTGCGCGGAAATGACGCACACTTTGAGCTCACGGAAGCTTTTAATCAATTTACTCTATATTTAAAATATAAATTATTGCAGCAGGTTTTACAAGGAAATGCGATCTAATTAAGTTTATAAAAACAAACACTGCAGATTCGTTTTTTTCTTGAATTTTATAGAAAATTATTAAATTATTATTTATCAATTCTGTTTAGAGCTACTGAAATAGAGATAGCAGATCACAGCCCCGGCTCTGATGTTCCCACACAGGTGAGGGTTTATACGTTATATTTCTGGATAATTTATTTATACAGAAGAATTTTTACAGAGAATTGTATTGTTCTTTGGTCAATAGCTTTGCAAAAGCGAGCAAACAGAAACTTGTACAGACTCTGAGGAAATGATCTCAAGCCCTCTGGGAGACACCACCTCAGCCGATGAAGTGGACGAAGGATTACTGAAGATAATAAAAGTGGAAGAATGTGAAGATTTTGCTAACTTCGGTAAGACGTTGAAACACTGCAGATGACTCGATATTATAATGTCAATTAACTGTATTTAGTACTTTTCCTTTTACTACTATAGGTGAGGGGACATCCAGCTTCCTGAAACAGGACATCAGTGAAGAACAGCAGACAAAAGAAGTGAAAGAAGAAGAGCCGGAACATGAATGCCTCTGTAATTGTCTAGTTACATTTTTTTGTGTTGAATCCAGAAATCAAGGGTTAAAAGTTTTTTTTGTTGTTGATTATTTATGTTTACTGTCATTAATCTGTCGAACAATCTACAGCCAAAATGGTCTTTAGTGGTGATTTGCCAGGTTTCCTGTAAAGGTTTTTGGGAAATTTTATCTGTCTACAGTAAAGATAATTGATATTTTTATTGATTATTGATAATTCCAGAACCTATGCTGGTTGATTACATGTTTATGAGCGATGACTGAGATGCAGGACTGATATGTATTCATTGTTTAATTTTCCGTTTTTGCCAAAATGCTACTGTTGCGGAACTGAACAGGCATTCGGCAGATGCCCGTGTCCAAAGCAATATATTTATATCTCTTATATACAACTGAGTACTTGGGGGTTAAGGGCCTTGCTCAGGGGCGACTTGGCGATGCTGGGAATCAAACCCTGTTGTTCCACTTAGTGGTCCAACAGCTTAACCACTGCGCTACCTCTTTCCCCATACATACCAAAGAGGTAGCAGTATCTTTCTTAAGTAAAAGCATAAAACAGGTAAAACAACAAGAAACAAATATATAACAACACTAATTTGGATTAAAAAAGTAATTGAAGACTCGTCTGTCTTTATTCTACAGTCTTTGTTTTTTTAGATGATGAGATTAAAAAAATATTCTTTATTATGGTCTTGTCTGTTTAATCACATTTTTATTTGATTTATACACTTTTATAACCAGTGCCTGACTGTGGGTTTTGTTTTTTTTTACCTAAAGACTGTGAGAAGTGCAAGTCCTTCTACATCAACAAGTGTGAGTTTCATGGTCCTGCCGTTTTCATTCCTGATACCCCTGTTCCAGCGGGGGTCACCGGTCGAGCCAGACTAACCCTTCCACTTGGGCTGGAGGTTCGGCAGTCGGAGATTTTTGAGGCAGGCTTGGGCGTGTTCAACAAGGGTGAAACCATTCCGGTTGGCGTGAATTTTGGGCCGTACGAGGGAGAGCTGGTAGACCGAGATGAAGCCTTGAACAGTGGCTACTCTTGGGTGGTGAGTCAGTTCTGGGGCTCAATATTATAAAGAGGTTTCTTAATTGAATTGGATTTTAGATGTTAGTTAAATTGTTGAAATTTGGCATTAGGATTGGGGGGGGGGGTGGATAACCACCACCTTTATTATTTGGATTAAGAGATGAAATATTATTTTCTGCAGATATACAGGAGCAGACAGTGCAATGAGTATATAGATGCCACAAAGGAAAGCCAGGCTAACTGGATGAGGTACGTAAAACTTCACAGCATATAGTTAAAAAATACATATAGTTATATAGAGCTACCTTTTCTGTGTAACTGATGGCATCCCCCTCTCTTTCTTTCTTTCCTTCCTTCTCTCTCTCTCTCTCGCTCTCTCACTCTCGCTTTCTTTTTACACTCTACTTACTTTCTCTGTCTCTTAGGTATGTGAATTGTGCTCGCAATGGTGAAGAACAGAATCTTGTGGCATTTCAGTATCGAGGAGGGATTTACTACCGTTGCCGTCAACCTATCGAACCCCGGCAGGAGCTCTTGGTGTGGTACAGTGAGGAGTACCCCAGAGATCACAGCCTCGAATTCAACTGCCTCTGGAACAAAAAAGCCTCCATGAATAGTAATGTCTAAACATTGATTTTCATCATTACTTCTTATTATTACTTCTTATAGACATCTAATTACTCTTTTCCCTATCACATTCTTTATTTATTAAACCACTGTGTGATTCCCTGATGTCTGTATGTAGTGTACATCTTATAATGGTTCTCCCCTGATCTCAAAAAGTCTCTAAATCCTTTTTGTCATTTTTCTTTTGTTTGTTTCAGAAATTGAAGATTCCCTGGTTCAAGTCGTCTCCTGTTCCTGGTGTCACCTTTCATATCCATCACAAATGGATCTCCAGAAACACATTAGAAAAAGCCACTGTCATGAGAATTCACCTACGAAAAGCTCTAACATTCAGCAAGCGCTTTCTGTCGATTGCTGTTCAGATTGTGGAAAAAGTTTCACTCCTCCTGATGATTTCCAGACACACCAGTGCGAAAAGCAGCACGTTCACGTACAAGAGAAACTCCACATATGTTCAAAGTGTGGAAAGAGCTTTGCCTTTTATAGTACCCTACAGAAACACCAGCAAAACTTTCACATCGGAGAAAAGAAACACCGGTGTTTACAGTGTGGGAAACGTTTCACAGGACTAAGGAATCTTCAAGCACTCCGGCACGTTCACGCCAGAGAACAGTCATACCACTGCACGCACTGTGGAAGAAGATTTAGCCGACAAAACCAAAAGAGAAGGAGACGCACTTACCAAACACATCACCACACTTACGAGGCAGGAAAAAGTCATGTCTGCATACGGTGCGGCAAGAGCTTTCCATATGCAAGTCGTCTCCGCGTACACAAGTGCATTCATGCCGGAGAAAAGCCGTACATCTGCTCAAAATGCGAAAAGAGTTTCGCTTCCCAAAGTCATCTTCGAGCTCACCAGTGTGTTCATGCACGAGACAAACCACATTGCTGCTCGCAGTGCGGGAAGAGTTTCAGTCTGAAAAGCACGCTGCAGCTGCATCTGCGCATTCACACGACAGAAAAAAGGTTTGACTGCTCACAGTGCAGGAAGAGTTTTAGACAACAGGGTCATCTCCAAATCCACCAATGCAATTACACCGACGAGAAGCCGTACCGCTGCTCAGACTGCGGACAAAGATTCCCACATGCCAGTACGCTACAGACGCACGAGTGTGTGAACACAGTGCCATCAGTGACTGTGGTTTTGTAAACATCTGTAATTCTGATCCTCAAAATCAGAAAATCCAACAGTTCTCTCCATGAACCTTTCTGGTTATCTTCTCTCTGGATCTCTGGACAGGTTTATTTCATGCTTATAGAAACACGGTCACATGACTTTCTTGCATTATATTGCACTATTTCCTAATTCTCATTAGCACAGAGTATTGCCTTCTATCTGCGGGTATGAATTGACCTCCAGCTGTCTAAAAAGTCAGAGCTGTGTAACCTGTGGAACATCTGGACATCATGCTGTGTTTTTTCTGTTTGTTTGGTTTGTTTTTTCTGTTGCTATTTAAAGAATAAACCATTTAGACAGATTCATTAAGCGTTAAGCGAGATGTTTATTTTTGAGTTACAGTTCTCCACAGAGTTTTTCAACATTTGTGCGCACACAAAATACTGACATCTATGACCTCCAGATGTCAGTATTTCTACTTCCAAGTTCTTCGTTTGGTGGTGTTTACGTTGTGTTGCTTCAAGGGTTAAATAAAGAACTCATTGTGTGATGTTTGTGTAAGCTCTGCATATTCTTGCATGTTTAATTTTAATATTGTGTGTGTTTTAAAAAAGTGATGTGGGTTTATGTTGGGTGTGCGGGGAAAGTGGTAGCTCAGCGGTGCTTATCGAAAGATCGTGGATTTAATTTTAATGCCAAATCCTGTAAACCAAAATAAGACGCTGTGATGTGTCCCTCTCTGATTGCATTTTTCCATACAGAATTGCTCGGGAAGATCAAATCCTGCTTGATGACTTCAAGGTACAATGACGGCACAGTGTGCATCGTACACTGTGGCTTCACCCACCAAAGTTTAAAAAAAGGTTAACCACTTTTTTCTCATCCAGTTCTTCTAGTACTTTGGCATCGGGGAAGTGGTAGCTCAGTGGTTAAGGTTTTGGAATGTTAATTGAAAGATCAGGGTTCAATTTCCAGCACCACAAATTTACCACTGTGGGGCCCCTGAGCAAGGCCCTTAACCCCCAATTGCTCAGTTGGATAATAGAGATAAACAGAGATTATCTGATTAGTCTGCCAAGTGCCGTTAATATAACTGTACTATACCACACCCACACAATACACACTTAGAAGAAAAAATAGCAGAAAGTCAGCACAGGGTGGCGCTGATTTACAGATTTGGTGTAATAAAAAGAATACTAAAGAATTTTTAAGTCTAAATTAAACTGTATATTATTAGGTTAAAAAAAATTTAAACTGTATATATTATTGTTTTATGATGCAAAGATTTGTAATAAAAACCCATTTGTAGCAGCCAAGAGCTGAAAACAAACAAGAAATGTAACAATGACCGTGCTTTATCTTCTCACTTTGGAGCTGTAACCTTCGAGTAGAAATCACCACCACATTTTTCCCTTCCCCCAAACACATACATTTGTGTCCGTTTAAAAGCTGTGCTTCTGATACAGTTACCATAGTGATCAGGCAGAAAATAATATTTCCTTTGAATGTTCGCGACGGTGTGTTTAAGCCAGAGTGACAGGGACTCGACATGCTGACAGTCGCTAATGATGTTGTGACATTTCATGGTTTCACAAACTTTACTTAACTCACTGCAGGACCTCTGAAAAACAGGTCCTGCCATCTTAATTCCTGCTAGAAGTGCTTCCGTCTTTGTGTCTGCTTAACCTTATTAAGGTTGATGTAAAAGCCTGAAATAAAGTGCAGCAAAGTTCTCGCACAACTTCTGGCAGATTCGAAACACTGTAGCAGCCTCTTCTTAACCTCCAGCATTAATGACTCCACCTGCTCTACCACCTTCCTTTAAATCCACCAGCACTGCTCGACTAAACCCACCATCCCTTAAAACAACAAGTATTTTCTCTTTTTTTTATCATGGTGGAAAAAACCTAGCATTAATGTCAGAACAATTGACTAACTGACTGTCTTCCAAAGACGAGGGAAGACCTACCATGTTCTCAATTACACAAACTAGGACTTGACATCCAAAAAAGGTGTTTGTTCAACAGTTTGGGGTTCATGTTAATCTTAATTTGGGATTAAGAGTAGAAAGGTCATGAGTTCAATTCCCAGTACCACCAAGCTACCGCTGCTGGCCTTTCAAACAGAGCCGTTAAAAAGGTACTTTGCTCTGGATATGGATATCTGCTGTAAAGACTCAAAGCACTTTTGTAAATTGCTCTGGATAACAATTGTCAGAAGTGTTAATACACAGTTAATAGAATATATATAAAAAATAACATCCTAAGTATTCTATCTCCACTGATAAGTATACTTCTTAACAAAAACAGGTCTGCAGATTAACTGCACAAACCCAGCAGCACGACCCTGCGCTTAAAGGGTTACATGGTGTTTTTCTTTTAGAAAGGATTCCTAGTAGAGCTATTTCCTGGAAGCTAAGAGCCCTTAATTACTCTGTGAACACTTACTGGCCTTTTTTGTAAGAAAAATTGATGTGGATTTAAGTGAATAAAAAAGTTAGAAAAATATATTTTTACTGCTTCTTGTGGATTTTTTTTATTTTGCTGTTTTTTTTTTACTTCACATCAAAATAAATGTTTATATATATATATATATATATATATATATCATTAATATATAATATATCATTATACTATACTATTATAATTGTGTATATAATTGATATGCAGGATAATTAGATTTTCTATTTTAGTTTCTTAAGAAAGCATCTTTTTTATGTCATGTTTTATTTGCAGCTGATTATCGTTTAACTGAAAGCTCCTGCTTACAATTCTGATACAGGACAGTTTCTATCGTCACACACTCCGCTGTCTCACCCAGATGGTGGTGTTTTCTTTGCTACCTTTGCCTCAGTCTTGCTAATTGGGCTAAATATACCAATTATTTTCTTAAAAAATGACATTTTTAATTTAAAAAATTGTACATAAAGCTGCTTTCGAACAGTTTATTTTAAGGGCTTTATAAATAACTTTAAATTAAATTGGACATCAACATTAGCCTCTGATGTCAACTGTCTGAGACATTTATTGTCTCAGGAACCAGGACCAGGATTTAACAACGCTTCTCAGCACTGGAAAAGTCTCCAGGACAAAAGAGTTTACTCGATCTGCTTTTTTCGTTGACTTTTTCTGGGTTTTTTTGTTAAGATTTGATGAGATTTTGATAAGAGAAAGAATAGTTGTCATTGCTAGAAAAAGTTAAGCATGTTAAAGAGTAATTCCTTATAGTTACTAGTCGCTTCTCACAAATAGTAACTAACTAACATCATTATTAAAGTAACTAAATACCTGGGAAAGTAACTATTGTGTGTGTTTTTTTTGTGTTTGAGACACTTTTATTCTTTAGTGCTGTTTGAGGTGGACCGGAGATCTGTCTAATTTAATGTTCTTGAAAAGAAATGATTTATTAACGAGTGTCTACCGGAGGGTTCTTTTGTCAGGAGGAATGGCTCTTCATGAGGTGTAGAAGGTCACCAATTAGCATGCAGCAACCTTCTAATAAACTACCTGAAGAAATTAAAACCTTTCTGTCTCACTCTCGCTTTGACTGTTAACCCTGTAACCTTGGAATATATATCACAACTGCCTTCCCTTCCCCCAAGCACTCACACACCCACCCACCCACACACACAGCAGTCCCAACGAGGCCACTTTAACTGCTTCTGATATGGTTGCCATAGAGATAAGGCACCAGAGATCAAAAGAATACTTCCTGATGGTCTGGGTGTGGGCAGTTGTTCAGGAGTTTACACCATTTTGGAGATTTGTGCCTGAATGAGCCTTTAAAATTGTTGTTTTAGTTTTTTTTAATAAAAATATGCACATTTTGCCAGAAGGTTTAATATATAACTGAGAAGAAAAAATATATAAGTGGATTGTTTTTTTAATGCACCATGTGCAAGCATTTTAATTTTTTTACTACGAGTTAATCTTTTTTTTAATGATTTATAGTCAAGTTTGTTTCTCTTAAAGTTAATTAAACAAAACTTTACAATAAATAGAAACAATTGTTAGTTGTTATATCTCGTTATGAAGTTGTTGTTCATTAATTTTTAATTCCAGCAATGTAGATGATTTAAATCACAGAATTGTTTTAATTTGTTTGTTCAAATTGGTTGTGTTTCTATATTAATGTCACGGTCCTGCTGTACTTTGTATTAGTTTGTTTGCAATCGTTTGCTTCTATGTAAACTAATTTTAAAAACATGGCTGGCACAATTAAAACTAAATGATTTGGCCACTTTTACACTAGATTTAATGCAAGCAGCTCCGGAATAAGTTAGTCAGATAACATTATTAACTGCATAGTTAACCAAGTTGCTTTTTTGCTTCTGACTCAAGCTCAGCATTTATTTTAAATGACATTGCTACTCTACAGTCATTTAATGATCATTGCACTTTGCTGCTGGATAGAGTGGCTCCTCTTAAGACTCTACAAATCCCCGCTGTTAATACACCGCCGTGAATAAATGATACCATTCGAAGCTTTTACTGAGCGTCTATAGAAGGCAACTCAGCTCCAATTCCACCGCCTGCATCTTGAAGAGCTTCTGTCCGATCTAAATAAGATGATTAATAATGCTAGAGCATCTTATCTTATGAACCTAATATATCCTAGAACTGAGTTTGAGACTGTTAATAACATTGTTTTTCCTGCTATATATCTTGTTCGTGTGTTTTCTTATTATGATGACTGCAACCGTTTTTTGTCTTATTTCCTGGGCAAGGTTGTGGCTGTCATGGCAAGAATTGCACCATCGGCAAACTCTATTAACAGTTATCCAACCAAGAATTTTTCTTAATAACATTTATTATTTAGTGGGTATGATGAAACCTTCCCAAAACCTTGTGGCCTCACCTCCACTTTGAACTTCTCTGTCTGACCTACTGAACACCTCACTACTGTCCTGCGTCCCTCGTACATATCCTGCACCACCCTGACATACTTCTCTGCTATTCCTGACTTCCTCATACAATAACACAGCTCTTTTCTTGGTACCCTGTCATATGTTTTCTTCAGGTCTACAAAAACACAATGCATCTCCCTAAGACCATCTCTGTACTTCTTCATCAGCATTCTCAGAGCAAAGATTGCATCTGTAGTGCTCTTTCTGGGCATAAAGCCATACTGCTGCTCACAAATATCTACTACCCGGCTTAACCTAGCTTCCACTACTCTTTCCCATACCTACATTGTATGACTCATCAACTTTTCAACTCTGTAGTTCTTGCAACTCTGCACATAACCCTTGTTCTTAAATATAGGCACCAGTACACTTCTCTCTTTTATTCCTCAGGCATCAAATCACTCACTTAAATCCTGTTAAATTTCACTGCTGCCTCTCCTAGACATTTCCACCAGTATCTCATCAGGACCAATCACCTTTCCTCTTTTCATCCTCTTCAAAGCCATCCTAACTTCATATGAACTAATCTTTTAAACTTCCTGCTCCACATTGTTTACCTTTTCTACCCTTTTCTCTCTCTCATTTTCCTCATTTATCAACACTTTAAAATACTCCTTCCATCTTCTCTGTATCCTCTCCTTACTTGTAAGCACCATTCCATCTCGACCCTTAATAACCCTAACCTGCTGCACATCCCTCCCATCTTAATCCCTTTGCCTTGCTAACTTGTACAAGTCTGTCTCTTGTGTCTAACCTAGTGTACAACTCATTATATGTTTTCTGCTTGGCCGTAGCCACCTCCCTCTTCACTCTGTGCCGAAAATCCTCGTTTTTCTTTCTACTTTTCTCAGACCTTTCCATGTACCACTTCCTTATTTCACCATCAAGTCTCCTTATCTTCTTTTCTCCTTCCATATGACACACCTGACACACCATATTACACACCTTTCTCCCTGATCACTTCTGCTGTAGTTTGCTATTCATCTAAAACAGGGGTCAGCAATCTTTAAAACTCAAAGAGCCATTTGGGCCATTTTCCCAGACAAAATAGAACATTTGAAGCCACAAAGCTCTTATGATATCTAAAATAAAGATAACACTGGATATATCGGGGTTTTTTTTCACCTATATACTACATATAAAAAGGTGTGTGTTTCCTTTTTATAAATCAATGAACTAATGAATTTTTATGTCTGCATGCAACAAAAGATATTTTAAACTCTTCAGAAGTCTTCCAATTAGTTAATAGTCCACCTTTGTGTAAGTTGGTATAAATATATAAATACACCTGTTTGCTTAGTATAAATACGGCTCAATGGTTTGTTGGAGAACACTAGCGAACAAAAAGCATCATGAAGCGCAAGGAACTCACCAGGGATAAAGTTGTGCAGAAGTTTAAAGCAGGGTTAGGTTATAAAAAAACAAGCTTTGAACATCTCAAGGAGCACTGTTTAATCAATCATCCAAAAATGGAAAAAGGATGCCACAACTGCAAACCTACCAAGACATGGCCGTCCACCTAAACTAACAGATCAGTCAAAAACAGTATGCAATGTATTGGCCCAATATGTTGGCCCAGTGGGAAATTGCAGAGTCTGCCAGATGACCAGTCTGCCCCTGAAAGTATGTGATTTTGAACGCAGGCTAAAACTACAAATTGATAAAGAGGACATTTAAATCTATGTTTGTCCATAACTTATAAAAAAATTAATGATAAATAACGAGCGTTGGAGGAATAAACCGGTTAAGAGTGTGCCGTTGAAGTAAACTGATCTACTTCAGTGTTTAATTTCTTAAGAACCTCTCCGAGAAAAGAAATTTAACACAGATTAAACCGTCCTACACTTCTAATGTCGATGAAATTTAGAAGCGTGTGCCCGTGAGTGTGCTTGTCTGTGTGTTAGATAGAAAGACAAAGGTAGAGAGAGAGAGAGAGAGAGAGAGAGAGAGAGAGAGAGAGAGAGAGAGAGAGAGAGAGAGAGAAAGAGAGAGAATGAATGAGAGAGAGATCCGGTGCTTTACTGCACTGATCCGGTTCCGCTCCTCCTGCGGTGTTGACGCGTGTCAATCTTTGGGGCGCGGGGAAGGGGAGTGACGTCACACGACGTCAGGCACGGTAGAAGGGGGAGCGGGGCGCGCGGACGGGCGGAATGGCGACGCGGTGCTGCAGCGCGAGATGTTCGGCGGAACGGAAAGGGTTCCGGCGCGAGCTCGACTCCTGGCGGCACAAACTCATTCACTGCGTCGGTAAGTGGAAAAGAAAATAAATAAATAAAATAATTAAAAGAACGGAATGAATGTGTGGATTTTTGTTTTTTTTAAATGTTTTAAACCGGAAGAAAGCGGCATTGCGGCGGAGGGAGAATTACAGCAGCGTCCGCGGCTTAATTTTTTTGTTAATGATCTTGCGCGCTGACATGCTAACACGCTAAAGTGCTTAGCTAACAGTTTCCAAGATCACAATAACGGCTAAATCTAACCGTCAATTAAACTTACTCACATGACAGTCATTATCACATTATCACAAATGCCGTTGAATTCAAGCGACGTATTAAGCTAAAGCCGTTAAACGTGTTATTATATTGTAATAATTGCTTAATAACAACAGTTTTCTAGCCACAACCCAGAGAGCTCAGGACAGCTAGCTAACAAATAAAGGCCGCTGTTAGCTCAGCGGTTTTTGTGTTAGCTCGCTAGCATAAGCGATAATTAGTTATTTTTTTTTTAGCATAGCTGATAGCACAGATTGTCATGATTAGCATTTGTTAGCATTAGCATAACCCGGCTGTCCAGCGCTGGCTCCATTTTCTTTTGTCCCTCGGCTTTTTATTTTTCGATTTGTATCCTGAATAAAAAATATATTAATAATTTTAACACCCAAATTTTAGTTTTCACTGTTTGTTGAATTTATAAATGAGCGTTTAATCTGATGTGTGTGTGTTTTGTTTTTTTTTTAAAAAAGCGACAAGGTTGGAATTTTTGTTGCTTTTCCTTTTTTTATCAGTAATTACAGGCTACATGCTAACTGTCATAACGGCGGTTTATGTTTAGTAATTATTAATACATGCATAAATTAAGACCATAATTTAAGACAAAACATTTTATGCATTTTATATGTTAACATATAAACCTTAAAATAATGATTTATATAAACCGGGTTATGTTTACGCTTCGGTTATAATGTGATTATACTGATGTCATCTTTCTTTTTCTTTATTAAGGAACTTAAAACACGTTGAAATCTTCGTGATTACATATTAATGTGATGCTTATTATTTAGTAATATAACTACACTGTTTTTAGTTTAATTGCCATTAAAAGCGTCTCTCTAGGCTGTATGGGTGTAACGGTTAAGGTAGAATAACCTTCATTATTTTTAGCTATAATTATTTTTGAATTAATATCGCAGTTTGATGGTATTTCGATGTTAATAGTCTGTTTATCGCGAGTCTGTAGTGGAAATAAACGGGATAATTTAGTATTAGGACATCTTTGTGCAAATGTGGCTTGTAATTAAAGGTTTTTAATACAAAGGAACATAAGAAAATAGGCTTAAAAGGATATTTTTTTAAAACAGTTATTTTCTGTACATTTTACATTGTCGTTGCTGATGAGAGAGAGAAAGAGAGGGAGAGAGATGTGTCTAGTTCATTAAATATAGATAGATAGTTTGTTTTTTTTTTTCTTTGATATTGTTGTACTATTGTGCATCTTTATTATTTGTCATATTCAATAATGCTGCTGTGAGATTTATACTAATAGTCGGATTAACAATTTGGTTTTAATTTCTAGTTAGTTTTAAATTGATCTAGATGATATAATCTGTCAAATCAGATCTGTGGATTAACCCAAATTTTACCGAACCCGAAAGGTTAATTCATGTAAATTCTTTAGCCCTATTCGGATCGGATTGGTTTATTCGTAATAGATTGTTTATGCCGCGTTTCCTTAATGGTAAATGTCTCGGATCCTGACAGAAATGTATTTGTTTATAAAACCACCAAAGAGACGTGAGTTTCTATACTATCTTTTATTTATTTATTTATACCTGGATGACATAACATGGTCGTAAAATATCACTAAAGTAAAGAAGAGACAAACATTTGAGTTTGCTGTGAGCCAAGATTGCAGCAACATAAAAAATACAATAAAACAATAATCACGGTGTATGTAAGTGTCTAATTTTCGTTACATACCTCAGGAAGTGTTTAACATCCGGGGGAGGGGAATCGACCCGTGTGTTCTGAGACTCGATACGGCGAGTAACGGCAGTCAGACATCTTTTTTTTTTCCTGTGGTGTAAATCAGCCGGTAATTTAGCCTGTAATATTCTCGGAGAAGATATAGAGAAAAACATCAACACGGCCGATCCAGATGTAAATAAAATCTCAAAGAAGCTCTAGTAAAATAGGAAATTACCCCTAATGAATTACTTTTATCCGAATAGGGCTTAAGAACGTCTCTAACACATTTAGACTCATTAAAAATGCAGTGTTTAGTGTTGCACAGCTGGTGTTTTTTATTTGTTAGTGCTATAAATACTCTTAACTATTTAGCACCTTTTTTTTCCTATAGACAAATCGCGACAGATTGCGCACGGTGATGTGACTCTGTGCCGAAACAATACAAAGAATTCGTGCATGCTGCTTGTAAAATATATAAACTGTTATTTGTTTTTAGGTTAATTTTTAGCAGACTTGTTTCAGGTTTATTTAAAAACTTTTGTTTTGTAAGAGATTGTTATTGTCCAGATGTAAGTGCTATAAATATTATTTTTAAATGTGATTTGATGCTTGTATGGCAATGCTATATCAACTGAAACCTGTATAATCATCCATCATGGTGTAGTTGCCATCATTCTTTTAACACACACACACACACATTGGTGCACAGACCTGCAAGTAAGCTGAAACTTGCTAACGCACTCCACGTTTACTGATGTAGTTTGTGTTGCAGTGGGTAATTTTTCTGGCGCTCTTGTGGTACCTGGCTGTAATTGTTACTGTGGTCACACTCAGTTAATTAATGAAGGGCCTGTACGGTTATTGTTAGTACTGTGAAAAATCCTAGCCTACTTTTTCTTTCTTTAAAAAAAAAATCTTTTTTTTTGTTATATACATATATCTATATATAGCGTGTTTGTATGTGTGTTTCAGGATTTGAGAGCATACTGGAAGGGATCTATGGGCCGAGGCTGTTGCATGATCTCAGCATTTTCGACAGTGAGTTATTCTTTATATATTTGACTGTATGCATTAAAAGCATTAGACACAAGAATCCGTCTATTTGTCTGTATTTAAATGCCCTTCACTTCCTGGTGTAGTTTTCTCCGCTTGTCATCCTAAAGGCTGTACAAAAAAACCTTAACTCTAGTTTAATGCATTATAAAAAATGCTTAAGGGGCATGTAAAGAATTTCTATCGCTTGCTGCAGTTTGTAGGTGTAATCCAGAACATTATCGATTGTACGTTTCTCTGACTCTGCCATCTGTACATTAAAGCTGGAGTGTTTTTTACAATCCAGTCGGCTGTCAGACTTTTTAGTTTGAGTCTTTTTCCTGCTACACCCCCCCTCCTCCTCTTTGTGCTGCAAATGACCTCTGTGATCCATGCAGACTTCTGAGTTTTTTTTACTGCAAATTGACAAGTGCGAGTGCGCTAACATGTTACTGAAATGCAGCAGCGATTTCCGAACATCTTGCCATTCTGCTTAGGGAGACGGGTTTCTGGTTTGCTATTTTTAACTTTTGCAAGTGTGTCTTTGTGGGTGTGTGTTTGCTTCTCAGATTGTGAGCCCGAAGCGACTGCCGATTGGTCAACAGATGCATGCTGCTCCTTCTGTAACTTACAGCTTGAAAAAAACAGTGTAAGTGTGTTAATTCACTAGAACAATGTTTTATCATTGACACAGATCTCATGGAGAAACCCTTATGTGGCTGTGACCCAAATTAACTGCTACCTTTTTAAACACTAATGAAAACATCTCTGATAAAATCTCATCCTTAAACAAACCACACTGATAATGTTGATCTTTTGTTTTGCCTTATTTATTTTAAGTGCAGCTCTGTTAAGTTAATGAATACTGTCTCTCAAAACAGGACCGCCTGCCTGACTCGCCCCCCCATGCCGAAACCCCCCCTCAGGGCATCAACACCTCAGACACTCTCCAGTGCCAAGCAGACCGATTTCTGCATGCAGTCTTACACAAGAAAGGTAATAAGCACTATCTCACACATGCTCATGCTCAAGGCTTTGGCTTTATGATACACAATCGTTGCGAAAGCAGTAAAATTCTCACAGTGCTTGCTTGCTAGTTTGCAAGCTCAGGTAGAGGATACATAAAGTAAATAATGAATAATATAGAACCTGCTAAATGTTGTAGTTATCAGGTTATTAGCATGTGTAATCCTTACACGATAAAACCAGAAGTCCCTCTGGGCATCTCTTGCTGAAGGTGAAGGTTTCTGTCTACAGAAATCAGTTCACCGCAGAGCGAACACGATACATACAGCAAACCTTTTCATTAGAAAAATGCAAAAAATGCTTGGTACAGAACATACGAAAAGCAAGAACAGGTGATTAGTAGCCATTTCCAGCCCCAGCAGGCATAGAGCTTAAATGTGAATGCCAGCTCTCACTCCTCTCGTCTGGATCTTGACAACTCATATTTTCAATAGCAGACTCAAAAATAACTTTAGTTGTCATGGCAATGAAGTAATAATATCCCCCGCCAGCCTTTGATGTCATAGACTCTTGGATCGAGAGTAGCAATTTTTTTAAGTTGCAGCTGAACCATTTTCAATAAGCATTAATCATTGGGATTGCACAGACCGGTCTGCGATTAGACAGGAGTAGGCCTGTCACGATTATAAAATATGGATGACGATCAATTGTCAAATAAATAATTGCGATTTTGACAATTTATTGCCTGTTTGGGGGCTCTAGCGATTAATTGTTTGTTGCAGCTTTGACGATTTTTAACACATTTTACACATTTAAATAAATTAAATGAAGTTGTTTATTCAGTATATATTGAATAATAACTGTTTATATCTTAAATATCTTTAAGAAATATGAAAATTCTGCAAAACTATCACAATACATTTACCATAAGAAAATACTGTAGACCCCAGAAAAAAAACCATATACACATATTTAGAAATGAGAAAATTCTGTAAATAACAACACAATCACAATAAAGGATGACGATAACAGAACAGGTCATAAATGTCACATTTACAAACGAGGCTGATCCTGCTGCTGAATGGCTTTGTAAATTACAGGAAAGAAACAATAGAAAACATCTTTGCTGTATAATTGAGCTGATATGGCTCTGTGATGCAAAACTAGGCGACAGTTTTTAACTTAGCATGCGTATATGCTTAGCTTATATACCCGACTTTATAATTGCCCCACCCCATTTTCATATCCTGCCCCTTCCTCCTCATTTATCCTCGCTCCATGGTCACTCCATGAAATAATTAGTGCCTTATTAACGCTCCGCTGTCAATATTTTATTATAAATAGATAGCCTTTAATTAAATCCATCTTTTTTTGTGTTTTGTCAGTGTTGTGTAACTGTTTAGCAACGTATAAATTTGTTCTTGCTCTGTATAGTTTATTGGGCCATTAACAATTGCTTGTGATGCAGCGTTAGTCGAGCGCTGTGGAGCGTGCTTAAGAGCAAAATAAAAGCACAAAAACCACATAAAAACCTGCTCCAAACTTTAAAAAAAAGTAATGCTGCTCTGTTCCCACTCTGCTCACATACTCTGGATGGAAGTAGGGTGCCACAGATACTACAGCTCCTCTTTGTGGCTATTAAAAGTGTGCAATAATAGCGGCTGGCTATAACAGTTGTGGTTATGTCAAATAATTGCAATCATACGGTTATTTAATTATTGTGACAGCCTTAGACAGGAGCCTTAAAATCAGCACTTGGCGCTAAAACAGAGCTTAATAATAATTAGACGATAGCAATCTTATAGGAACCTTTACCCACACAGCATACAGTCACTCCTGCGTCACTTTAACAGGGTCACACCTAGGCCTAAATTAATGATTTAATACTTTAAATATTAATGTATGGTCAAAGCTTTAGGTTAATGCAAATAGTACAATATCTGGCATGCGGATGTTAATTGGGTTATGCGTACACAGGATTTGACCTAAGACAACCAACAAGCCACAAAGATTTCATAGCCAGGTAATCTTAAACCTACGGCACCCACAGCTGCTGCTAAATATTTAGTGTTAAAACTAAGAACCACCTCAAAAATATAGCAGTATTTCGGTTTTGACAGAGATGACCACATGCAGACTAAAGTTTTATGTAAAAGATGTAAGTCTGTGCCAACGCAAAGGGGAAACACTACAAAAATCTTTACGGTCTTCTCAAAACCAAAGACAATTTGGATCAGCTATGCTTTGCAGACAGGTGATTTTTATTATTTAATAAAAATATTTGTTTTTGCATATCGCAATATTGTGCAGTCGTTCTGTGAGTGACCGTAAAGTGTTACTCTTTGTGACCTGCAAAAGGAAAAATAATCTGTGAGAGAGCCAGAGGAATGACTAATACCTGTCCTGTGTATCAGGGACCAGGAATTCATTGACTATAATTGAGAGGACAAGGATCTTTGATACAACAACGATTTGAAGGACGGCTCCATAAACAACTTGTAAAATGTGGTTTGTACGTCGCTCTCGACAACAGCGTCTGCTAAATGCTATAAATGTAAATGTAAAAAGAACAAGCACCTGTAAGCTACCCGGATAGAAAAAGAAGGGGATTTGTAAGTGACCCTTTTTTGAGATACCCTGAAAAAAGGTCATTGTGAGTTACGCCGACAAAAAGACCAGGACCTATGAGTGACTATAGCAAATGACTGCGGTTTGTGAGTAAATGGACTGGATCCTGTAAAGGACCACGGTGAAGGACCAGGTTTCCAAAACGATGCTGAAAATATAGATAGCCTGTAAGTGACTCTGAGCAATGACAAACTTCACACTCTACAAATTCTGTTGTAGGGGTCCTGGGAGTGACACTAAATGAAGCTGGATGAGTTTGTTGCACCAAAAAAAGAGACGTGTTTAAACGTTTTAGGTATTTTATTATTTACAGAATTTCTTAACTGGTATTCTATATGATATTTACCAGAATTCCCTGAGAGCTGCGACCCCATCATTCCGTTGGCTGCACAGGAGTTGATGAGGAAGATGATTCGCCAGTTCGCTGTTGAATATGCGCATAAAATTCAAACCACCGAAAACCAGAACGCCATCACACAAACGGAGCCAGATGGACCGCTGGACCTGACGCTCAGCCGCAACACACAGTGTGCACAACAAGGTGACCAGTACATGGAAAAACACACTAATACAGGTGATATTTTTTTTTAACAAAACACACTTTTTTTTATTTGGAACCGTTAAAGGAGTTTGTTGTTAAATTACCTGCAACTTATCCACTAATTGTGTTCTGGATTTATTCAGTTCTAATTCTTGTTGATTACTAAATCAATAAATCCGAGGCTGTGTGTCTTAATGATTTTTGCTTGTTTTTGGCAGATGGCGTTCTCGACCTCTCTAAGAAAAACACACCATCTCTGAACACGCTTGCGCAACAAAGACTATCAGGGTAAGTCAGTTAACACTAATAGACTTTCAACTGTGTGTGTATGTGTGTATGCAGAGTGACTTTAATATGGTGTGCATTTTTTTATTCTTTAAACTAAACTGAGTGTGTGTTAGTCAGGTGTGTATTAATTCCAAGAGTGTTGTGTTGCACTGAAGGGTTGACTCTTTTCTCACTTGTTGGACGGTAACGTCACGTGTGTGTGTTAGAACTTTAAAGGGCTGGACAGCTAAAATTATCGCTTTATTTCCGTTTACTTGTTAAAACTCTTAGACTAAAGATAAATAGGAGCCAGACTCTCACACAAACATACAGACAGGCACAGACGCAAACATACACATATACACACAAACACATTTCCACACACGTTTTGTACAGCCCAAAGTGAGGCTGTGTGTTAATCACACAAATAAGAAGCCAGTGATGTTACCAAAGACAAGGCTGTAAAGGAGTGGACCCTGAGTGCTTCCTGTCGTTCGTCAGCTCACTCGTGCGTTTCTCGTCCCCCCATCCACCAGGAGACCAATCAGAGACGAGCGACTTGGCCGCAGCACTCAGTTTGCTGACGGTTTGCTCTCTAAAGCCGTGAAGGACGTTCGCTCCGGTGCACTGGACCTTCATAAAGCTGCCATACTATACGGAATACCTCAGAACACACTACGCCTCCACACGGATCACACACACTCCGGCACAGCACCTCTCGCGCTCGCCAACCACAACGGAGTGCCATCATCCCGCACACCTCTGCACACAGGTGAGACCAAAACACCAACGTCATGGACTCGGCCGCGGTCCGACCAGGCAGAACGCGGTAAGCCGCTGGCAGAGAGTGCAGCAGCGGCATCGCTGCTTCACCGACTGGTGTGTGAGCTAAAGGACCGCGGCGACGCATGTAACACTCCGGCAGGGGGCTCTGCACTGCTCCGCATCCCTCAGGTGCGTCCAGGCGTAACGACTCCGCCCTCGGACCTTAGCGGCCTTGTTGACGCCATTTACCTCAACAGCAAGACCTCAGACCGTGTCAAGATCCTTCTCCCCAAGCACAGCGACTGTAGCGCTACCCTCGAGTCCCGCCCACTGCAGGGGGATGTACCTCCGCCATGCGTGTGTGCCAGAAGCGCAGGTGGGAGCGCGAGTGCAGACGAATGTGTCGAGGAGAGCGAGCGGCGCGACAAACAGCCGCGTAAGAAGCGTGGGCGCTACCGCCAGTACGACCATGACATCCTTGAGGAGGCAATAGCCATGGTGATGGGCGGGAAGATGACGGTGTCGAAGGCGCAAAGTGTGTACGGCGTGCCGCACAGCACGCTTGAGTACAAAGTGAAGGAGCGTATGGGGACACTGAAGACTCCTCCCAAAAAGAAGATCCGCCCACCGGAACCAGGAACCTCAGGGACAACGCTGAACTCCTCGAAACGGTTTTAAACCTCAGTACTGCGATTAACCTCACTACTGCCTGCACACATACACAAACAAATACACACACAACGCCTCGTACAAGCTAAATTGTCAGGAACTTTAATGACATAAACTTGAATATACATTCTAATTACACATTACACACACGCACACGCCTTTATTCAGGGTTTCACTGTGCAGATCTGTAAGATATAAACTGTTCTATTTAAACTGCAAAGCACTGTTCAGTTAGAACTGAAGGATTCATTCAGGTCTGATTTTTAGGGAAGCTAATCTGTTAATGCTAATGCTTACTGACATGGGGTTAACACCTGCACAGTAAGAGGTGTTTAACGCCCAGAGATTGTATTTAATGATGTAAAATATTTATGTCCCCGAAAACGAGCTCTTTAACACAGCGTGCGTATCAGCTGTTCAGGAAAAAACTTGGGGAACGTAACACATTTTTAGTGTAACACACACAGTGTAACATGCACTTAGTCTAATGTAACACTCAAGGAACCGTAACATCCCTTTTTTAAAGGTTAGTGTAACACATTCAGTTTAGTTTAATACACTTGATAGGGTGTAGTGCTTAGTTTAGCATAACACACACAGTTTAGTGCAGCATGAACCTCGTTTTGTATACAATGCACACAGTGTGGTTTAATACACAGCTTTGTGTAACATACATTCTGTTCAGTGTAACACTGTTTAGTGTGTTACAAACTGTTTAGTTTTAATCACACACGTTACTAACACTCAGTTTGGTGTAACACAGATTAGTATAAAATAGACACACATCTTTTGTAACAAACAAATTAGTATAACACCCTCACAATTTAGTGTGACAGTTTTGTATAACAAATTAATTGAAGGCTAATGCACTCAGGTTAGTGTAACACTAATTTTATACTCAGTTTAACGTAACACCTTAAGTAAGTGTGTGTATAGTGTGTAAAATACTGCATTTAAGGATGTGTGCATTGCATAAAAAGTAATTTAGGGATAATGTAAAATGTGTGTAACACACACTAAGTTTTACAATGTGTAAGATTCACATTTAGGGAAAAGTGTGTGTATTGCATGTAACAGCCAGTGTAGTAAAATGCAGACTGGGTTTAGTACAACACTCGGTTTCAGGAGGGTTGTTTAGTGCGTGTATCACAGTTTTTGGGAGAGAGAGAGAGAGAAAGCAAGCAAGAAAGAGTGTTTTGGATGTCATCAGTAGCGATGCATCGATCAGGCGAGTTTATATTTAGAATTAGATTCACGCATGTATATCACTCCAGTGTCATTTCTGAACAATGATCGTTAAGGCATAAGAACTTTTTTTTCAAACGAATGCCATTAGGTGTGAGTCAGACTGTGTGTGAGTAAGTGAGAGTGTGTGTGTGAGGGTGTGTACTTTTTTAATAGGATGGTATGAATTTAAGCACTGAGCATTGCCGAAAAACCTCAGTGAAACAGTAACTGGAAATCTTGCTAAGATTATTAACATTGCAGTATGATCATACAGACATAACTTACTATCCCCAAAAAAGCCTCTCTGACATTATTAACATCATCGCAAAACCTCACTGAGATCATACACACCTCTGCAAAATCCTTAACAAGGCAATTAACACACAACACCTTTAAAATCTACTTGAATAAAATTGTAATTATTAACATTATTAAAACTTCAGGTAATTGACACAGTTGTAAACAAAAATAAGAACCATTTGTTCAACCCTTACTGACTAAATTAACACCATCTGAAATCTCTTGGAGGTGTAAAACCTTCAGTGGTATTAACACAACTGGCAATCCTCTCAAAGAATGTTAACTCTGTTAACGCTGTAAATCCTCACGGGAAACTTTACACCTCAGTTAGACCTCAATCAGATGTTCCAATAACACTACTGCAAAACCTCTGCGTTTATGTGGTAATAATAAACACCGTTAAAAACCTCACTAAAAACACTGCTGTAAAACCTCACTCAGACTAGCGTTGTAGCGATTAACACAGCCTTGCTGGGATTGTTAACATAACCATAAACCTCAATTAGATAACTAACATCACGGTAAAACCTCAGTTAGATAGCTAACAAAACCATAATCATCGAACAGATAACTAACACCACTGTAAAACCTCAATCACATAACTAACACCACTGTAAAACCTTAATCAGATAACTAACACCACTGTAACACCTCAACCTGATAACTTACCACCATAAACATCAATCATATAATTAACGCTACAGTAAAACCTCAATCAGATAACTAACACCTCTGTAAAACCTTATTTAGATTACTATCACCACTGTAAAACCTCAATCTGATAACTTACAACACGATAAACATCAATCAGATAATTAACGCCACAGTAAAACCTCAATCAGATAACTAACACCTCTGTAAAACCTCAACCTGATAACTTACAACACGATAAACATCAATCAGATAACTAACGCCACTGTAAAACCTCAATCACATAACTAACACCACTGTAAAACCTTATTTAGATTACTATCACCACTGTAAAACCTCAATCTGATAACTTACAACACCATAAACATCAATCAGATAACTAACGCCACAGTAAAACCTCAATCACATAACTAACACCTCTGTAAAACCTCAACCTGATAACTAACAACACCATAAACATCAATCAGATAACTAACGCCACAGTAAAACCTCAATCAGATAACTAACGCCACACTAAAACCTCAATCACATAACTAACACCTCTGTAAAACCTCAACCTGATAACTAACACCACTGTAACACCTCAATCACATAACTATCACCACTGTAAACCTCAATCACATAACTAACACCTCTGTAAAACCTCAACCTGATAACTAACAACACCATAAACATCAATCAGATAACTAACGCTACAGTAAAACCTCAATCAGATAACTAACGCCACACTAAAACCTCAACCTGATAATTTACAACACGATAAACATCAATCAGATAACTAACGCCACAGTAAAACCTCAATCAGATAACTAACATCACTGTAAAATCTAATAACTATTACCACTGTAGAACCTCAATCAGATAACTAACAACACCATAAACATTATTTAGATAACTACCACCATTGTAAAACCTTAATCAGATAACTAACACCACTGTAAAACCTTAATCAGGTAACTAACACCACTGTAAAACCTCAATCTAATAACTATCACCACTGTACAACATCAATTAGATAACTAACATCACAGTTAAACTTCAATCAGATAACTACCACCACTGTAAAACCTCAATCCTGGCAATTAAATCACCATAAATCTTAATCAGATAACAGCAAGCTGGGTAATTAACATCACCATAAACCTCACTAAAACACAGTATTACTGTGTTAAATGCGTGGAATGGCACAGTTACACTCAGTAGTAACTTTACTGAGAAAAGCACTTCATTGGAACCTAAAAAGACTGCGGTAGTGATGCAAATAACATTGCATTTAAATCGTATTTATTTAATGCTGCAGTTAAAATCATAGCAAAGCTAATTAACACTGCATTAACCACCTTATTAGAACATTTAATGCGGCAAAGGACAGCTATTGTAGTAAAAAAGAAACTAACAATGCTAATTAATACTGCAGTAAACTTTTAAGTGCTGTAAGCGATGACAGGCAACTGAGACTCTTATTATGACAATTAACGCTGCAGTCAGTGATAAAACAATTAACGCTGCATCCAGTGCTTGGAGATAATAAAAGATCAGTTTACACTGCAGTCAGTAATAAAACATAATTAACACCATAGGAATTCTAAACACTGCAGTGAACCCAGTGAGGGCCTTTAACAGTGCAGACAAAACTTCTCATTTCCATACTTAACAATGTATCAACACTTAATTAATTAAATGTCCCAAGTCTTCATTTAGATAATTAACACTGCAGTAAACACCTGAGACAGTTAACACTGTAACAAACAGCGGTAGGGATTTAGTTTGAAACGCTGCAGATCTACACTAAAGATTTCAGACTGAGTGAAAGCGTTCAGAGCTCCATTAGAATGCAGCAAGCTCTCAGTGGGAGAATAAACACAGCAGTAAACCTCACTGAGATCATTAACGCTCCAGTTAAACCTCATGTAATTAACGCTGCTGAGTTTAATGTTTATGTTTGATGTGATTGTGATTTTCTGCTGTAACCAAATGAACCGTTCAGGGTGACCTCACTCCGCACAACGCTGCTGTATTGACGTCTGTAACACACCACTTACAGTGTGCGCGTGCGTGCGTGTGTGTGCCCGCATGTGTGTTTTATTCAGGGCTAATCTGCAGCGCTGCTCTTCTGTCTCGTGTCTTTTATTGTACGTTATTTTATTCTCAAAAATTGCATTCATGTACTTAACACTGTAACATAAACACTGTACACACACACACACACACATTTTACACGCCGGGCTGTGGCGTGTTCACTGCATGAACATTTTTACTAGTTCTATTACAAGTTTTCAACTGAAGTTGTGAAAAGACGAGATTCGGTTGCACTTTACGCAAAGCTTTATACACAACGACACACACACACACACACATCCGTGTTCAACGCTAAACGGTTTTAAAGTGCAGAAATGAAATGTGAATTTTGTGATTCAGGAATGCGCTGTCGATGACGTGTTTGTGTTTGTGAGAATCGTGCGTTTCCGTTATTTATGAAGAAAGCCGCTCGGTTTCCGCCATGTAAACTGAATGTCATGACGTCAGTGCCTGTTATTAACGCTTCATCTCAAACCAACAGCTTTATAAGTGTGTATTAACATTGCGTAAGGGTGTTAATGTCGTCAGGACAGGCACTGCGTTAGTTTAAGAGCAGAGGACCTTTTTTATTTGTGATTTTGACTGTGAATTGATTTCTCGCTTTGTTATTAAAACATTATTTTTTAAATTAATTAGTGGGGTTTGCCGATAATTGGTAATATGACGCAGATACACCGATATTGTAATTAATATCGTTACAAGGATTCAACTCAGCTGCGTAAACGGGACACCGGATTTTTTTCCCCGTGTCCTGCGTAATCCCATAATTGTTTTGGGTGCTGAGCAACAACTATTATAAAAGCGATAGTAATGAAATATCGCTTGTGAGTTCTCTTTTTTTTAACAGGCTTTAATTGCCGTCTTTAACCGAACTGAGTATCGGCAATGTCCTTTTATCTAATTCGCGAATAGTTCGAGTTTTTTTCAGTCTGTGCTTTACAATCCTGTTTGTTTAATGTTTATATCCTCTTTTATATTTCGGCTTGGCTTTTTAACGTGTTAATGATGACTTCTCTATTTTATTTTAATTTTTTTTTTCGGACCACATTAATGTAAACGTCGTTTCAGTAAAACGATGAATTCAGGTAAAGAAACCAAATTTGATTATTAAGTTTGGTTAATGTAGCCATAAAAAGAAAAATCCTCAGGGTGAGAGAGTACAGAGACCAGAGTTAATAATAAACCTGCCCGCTTTTTTTTTTTTTGTGTCTAATTATTTAAAACTAATTTAATTTGAGTGTTGTGTATTTATTTAATTCTAGTGCAATGTAAACACTTCGGGTTTAGGATAGCATATTAATTTCATTTTATGGTTTTTGTAATTAAATACTTTTTTTATACTCAGGGCTTGAAATTAACCAACCGCTAACCAATTGTAATGCAAAAAAAGGTCTCTTGGCCACAGCGCAGACTCCGTCTCTAGTTCTCATAATGACTAAAATGAAGTGTTATTATTACTCTTACTGTATGTTGTATTTATTCTCTGCAGTCAAACGGGTTTTTCTTGAACTTTTACATTTCAAAAAGAAAACAGAACATTTCTGGAATATCCCAGTGTTTTTCAACACCTATGAGTGTGATTAGTGAAAGGAATTAGGTTGCCCTTTTTAAGACTGAAAAGGTGACAACGGGTCCATGGGTTTTCTTTATGGTTTGTTGTTTTATTCTTGCCATTTAAAACTGAAGCTTTTAAGTGAAAAGTAAACACTGTTTTGGGGGCTTAGCGTGATCAGGAAATTCATGACCAACTTTACTTCCTGTTTTTACTTCCCATTAAAAGTTGTAGTTCAATGGTTAAAGTGCTAGACTGCTAATTGAAAGATTGCAGGTTCAAATTCTGGCACCACCAAGTTGCCACTGCTGGGCTTCTGAGCAAGGCCCATACCCCCCAACTGCTCAGTTAGATAAGAAAATGAGGGGTCGCTCTGGTCAGGGTTTTCATAGCAAAGGAGCAACATATCATATACAAGAATGGCTGCTTGTTTGCTTGACACCAAGAAGAACTATTTTTTTGGTTTAAAAAGAAATCCTGCGATTATGAGCCAGTGAATTTATAAAAAATGCACTTGGAATTTCCAGATAAAATATATGTTAAAATTCTTATCCACAGTAATCACATGTAGACTTCAGACTCTGCCAGAGATTCATTTTATTTCATTATTTTCTTTGTAAACATTGCCGTATTCATCTCATGCTGAAGTCATTCAGCGCTGTTCAATGTTTTCTGTTAAACAGAGCATAAATGCTGCTTACAACACCCCAGATTCTACGTTTCTCAGAGTCACGGTTACCATCACGTTAATTTTGACCCCTGCGCTATTCATCAGTGTTTTCATTCAAACACCGAACAGAATTAGTAGAGTGATAAAAGTAGTGGTGACTCGGGGTTCAGTACTCAGAAACAAAACTGCAGTTGGATATCTTGAACTGATGATTAAAGTGATGTTTAAATCAGGATGCGCGTTACCGCATCATCGGGTTCTTTTTTCCTGCACTTCAATTCAGATTTTGCTCTATAAATGTTTGTGTATTATTTCTGTGTTATGCAGGAGAAAACTTTACTGTGTTGAGCTTTGGTGTGTTTGAATTTGTGTTAAAGCACTTCATTGTTTTTAAATGTGAACCGTGTTCTGCATGCTTTTATTCTAGCTCTTTATAAAGTTATATTTCTCTAATTGTGATGATTAATTATTAACTGCATTATTATTATTATTATCATTATTATTATTATTATTATTATTAATCAAAGGGCTTTTTGCTCAGCGAGTCCACTGAACACTCACAAATCTTTGACATTTAATTTATAAATCTGGTAATTAATTCTTATTGATGTTAATGTGTAATGCTCGCTTTGATTTTGAATTGTTTTAAAAAAAAGTCTTTTAAAAAATGCTATGAGAATAAAATGCATTGAAAACTTTGTGCATTTTTATATGCTGCCTAATTAACATTTCTGACATGCAGTTATCCTCTGTGACTGTGTGTGTGTGAGGAAAGAGGGAGGCTGAGGATATAATAATTGTCAAACTTTTTGTTAGGCATAAATCTAGAGTCCTGTTATTCTATCCAGAATATTTTCCTGTCCATATTTTAATGTTCTTTCGGTTCCATTTTTGTGCTAATGTTGCCAAAGCAATATAATTTTTTTTCTTTTGATTACAGTCCAGAAAAAATAGACATATATTTTATCAGATTTTAACGGCTTTTATTTTAAAAATGACACATCAAAGCACTAACATAATAATTCAGGATAGAATATGAGACAGCATTAGGACATGCACGACAGTCGTCTTTAGTTCTATACCGTTAACAGTCAAAAAAACACCAGGACTATGTCATTACTCGACAGAAAATGGCCAGGATGATTAAAACAAACCTGCCCAGACCCTGATAATATAAGAAGCATCAAAGTGAAAGAAAAATGCTGAGTAGACAATACATTATTTTAATATTGTTAATTTTAATTGCAGGACTAACATTTCGTATGTTATACTTCATCCATTTCTGATGGCACTCTCTTAAATGCTCAAAATGAATTAAACCAAACATTTAAAAATATGTGTAGAAAAGGTTATTTCTAAAGCACTTAAAAAAACAAGGGTTTACTAAAGTGCTGTATAAGCGTAAAAAATCAATCAAAACATTTTTAAAACAAGTGTTATACTAGTCATTGGAAGGTCATGAGTTCAATTTCCAGTAACACCAAGCTACTACTGCCAGGCCCATAAGCAAGGCCTGTTGGATAATGATATTGTTAAGAGCGTCTGCCAACTGTCATAAGTGTAAATATAAGTGATCATGGAGATAATGAAGGACCTCTTTATGCCAAGTTTAAGTGATAAGTAACAATGTGTCCCTCATTTACCTGTAGCTGTTTGGAGACAAAGGAGGAAGAGAACAAGTCAAAAGCAAGAGAAGTAGCACAGAAGCGGAGTGGTACAGCACTAAAGGAAGTGATGACAGCACTTTGCACTCACCACAGAGACCTGCTGTTGCACATGCTGCAGGAAATGGAGTCGCTCCTGCCAGAGGACCAGCACGGGGTGACGGCATCACATCAGACAGTCAGGACTCTGAAAACTGAGCACGGTGGTCACTGCTGTCAAGCAAATGAATCGCTGTGTGTTTTGAGTAGCTGTGTGGCGACTGAATGTGCGTGCCCATGCAGGCTGGGTGTGTGTGCAGTGCGTTCTATGTGTGGGTATATGAAGTGTTGTAGTGGACTTTCTACTCAAAGCGTCATACTTGGCGGCTCTCAGAAACTGCTGTCCCATCACACACACAGTAATGACATCACGCATACAGGTAACATCACACATCCACACCGTTTTAGTCCATCTCCTCCTCCGCTATCCCCTCCACAGCTGTCCCCAAAACCACAGGACACAGGAAACGATTGTGAACCAGACATGCCTACGCTGAACACACATACCCCGTATACACAGACTCCACATCTCCTACCCCACAACACACACACGGATCAAACACTGACGACCGAGATGCAGACCAAGCCTGAACATTTTATAGACCTGATGGACAAATTCACAGATACACTGATGGAGGCGTCTGCGCGAGAATGGAATGTGCACACACGCATGGGTGACAGTGTTAAAGCGTCTGACGACACACACCTCACAGAGATTATCACCACCGTTTTACACAGCAGCAGTGAGAAAGACTACAACCTGAAGGAGCTCTTTGAGCAACACCTCGCTTCTGAGAAACGTTCCCCTCAGACACGCTCCCAAAGGCGTCAGGAAGTGATGCAGGCTATCAGCAGGTCACGTGACCAAGCTGCAACTCGCAGACAGAGTCTACAGATCAAACGCGACCTTGCACGACTTGAAACTAATATTTTTAGGAAGAAGAAGAGGAAGATGCAACTGATTACCCAGGACACACACAATCAGGTACCAGGCACCTCCATTTCACTTGCTCAAAACCCGGACACAACCATCTTACACACCCTAAAGCTGGACACACCCATCTCACACACCCTGAACCCAGACACACCCATCTCACATACCCTGAACCCAGACACGCCCATCCCTCAGACTCCAAGCCCAGACACAACCATATTAAATGACCAGAGCCTGCACATGCCTAGTTCACACACTCAGACACCAGACATCCCCATGTCACATGCCCAGAGACCAGACATGCCCATTTCACATGCTCAGAGCCTGTACACACCCATCTTTCATATTCAGAGCTCAGAAATACCCATATCACAGAGCCCAGACAAGTCTATCCCACACACTCAGAACCCAGACACTCCAATGTTAGACCTCCAGACCACAGACATGCCCATATCACAGATTCGCCTGAGTCCATACACACAGATATTAAAGGATCAGAGACCAGACACACCCATCTCACATTTTCGGAGCCCAGACAAGCTTATATCACAGGGGCAGAGCCAAGTCAAGCCGATCTTACAGACTCAGACACCAGAGCCTGCTGTTTCAGACCTTCAGAGTCCAGACACAGCTGTCTTACCTGCTCAGACACTGGTCGCCTCAGGCTTACACACTCGGAGCCCAGACATACCTGGCTTGCACACTCAAAGCTCTGACAGTCACAGCTTACACAGTCAGATCTTGGAATCAGAGGCCTGTGGCAATGTGAGGTTACGACGGCATATTGTCCGCCCTCAACACTTGTCTTCATATGTCACAGAGACAAGGAAGATGTTTTACACTGCCTGTCGCTCTATTAAAAATAACGGCACCTCCACACATGGAACTGACATGATTGAACCCTCACCCAATACTGTAATAGAACATCTCAAAACTCCACTTGTTTTACCTAACGAGATAAACGTCTGGAAATATAATAACAGTGCACAGTTTTATTCTGAAAATCGATTAGGGGTAAAGACACGCTATTCTAAAGAGGTCACACGATCCCCAAGTCCTGTCGTCAATGACTGTATGGACACTGAAGACGTTAAGTATGCTAGTCCCATAAAACTCATGCTGGTGTCAACTATTAAAGATGATGATGGTGTTAAGTACACACTTAGGGCTGCAGAAACACACAGTGATGAAGAATCATTTGATCCAATTTTAGAAGCATCATGGGCACGAAAAACAATCAAGGCCAAGGATGAAACTGTCCAGACAGCAGACAGTAAGTGCACTGACAAGCTCTCTACAGATGAGTCTACTAGCGCAAAGGCTTCACGGGGTGACTGTTCAAACAGCATTAATGAGTCTGAACCAGCTATTAAAAGGCGCCCTGGAAGACCCAAAAAGTTAAACCACCACCGGAGAAAGCAGTCAAGCGTCCAATAGGCCGACCACGGAAATTCAAACCTGTGGACACAAATACAGTTTCCACTGAGGACGCAGAAAAACAAAAAGTGAAAGATTCGTTTAATGAAGAAAATGTCAATAAAAACCTAAAGATTACTATTACATACGGTAGGCGGAAGACACAGAGGATGGTAAGTGAGGGACAGGTTCATACAGAACCAAGGACAGGTAGTCGAGCTTCAACATTAATCAGCAATGAAGAAGAGCCTTCCGAATCCACAGAAGCACAAGTCAGCATAAATAAAGGCCAGTTTGGCTTAGTTATGCCTGTAGAGGACAGGAAAAATCTTACACCTTCAATCATGTGTCCAAAGCAGGGTGATGAAGCAGGGGCTAGGAGACCAGGACGACCAGCTAAGGTTAAAATCTCAGGGATTTCTGTTACTGTTACCACAGTTTCACCAAGGCAGCGCAAAATCCACATTAAGCAAAATGTGAAAGAACCAGCAATACGGCGACGGGCACTGCTGACTGAAGTGGAACCGAATGAAAAGCAAGAAACAATAACTGAGGAAGGGCATACCTCTGTTAGACACTCTATTAGAGAAAGAAGACCTTCCATCCATCTACTGCAGAGCATTGCTCTGTCACGCGCTAACACACAAATGTCCCGGTCACGAAAACTGCTGCTGCACAAAGCTAGAAAAACTCAGCAGCAGGCATCAAAACATGAGGACGCTGGAGACAACACAACTGGACCGAACACTTTCCCACAAAATGCCATCCATTTCTCAGCAGCATCAGGTGAGTCCCTCTTTGACGCAAATCTGCAATGGTGGCCAACATCAGCGTCAACTGAGACCCTGAAGAAAGAGATGAACCGGCGGCTTAAGGTGATGAAAGAGACATGGGTTTCAGACACGGCAGCCAAAGCCGCATCAGATGAGGACACAAGCTCTGTTCAAAGTTCGTCTGCAGTAAGGATACTGTTTGAGAGAGAATGCAGCATGGAGACACTTTGCTCCTGGTTCATGCAGACAACTGAGACTCAGTCACTTGCCATCGTAAATAAGGCCAACAATCGAAATCCATGTGAGCTTTTTCAGTACAGCTCATCTCAGGTGAGCAATAGACCAAATGTCTCCTGGAGTCCACAGGCTGAGAGACTTAGGAAATGCATCAAGAAATTTGCCACAGTCGTCCCTAAAACTCCAACGAAGCTCCGCCAAGCACGAGAGAAGTTCGGTGACATGAAAAATTGTGTCACTAAGCAACAGGTATTTAACACAACCCCGGACAATGCTGAGAAATCACAGCAGTGTGGAGCATGGCACCTTTATAGAGCAGCATTAGATCGAGCAAGATTGCGATTCAAATCCAGGACCAAGAACACAGATGTAGACTTCAAAAGCCTTAACGAGCAGGATGAGAGCGAAATTCAGTCTGTCAGTGGCCTACTGAACACACTAAAGAGCGAGTCTCGCAGGACATCAACTCAGCAAAATGAGGTCACTGCAAATGCATGGAATGCACACACACTAAGAGAATGCAAGGTGTTTCTGCGAAAGCTAAACTCTTCCAACACACGTTCAATGTCTGAGGAGTCTAACGATTGTTCGGTAAGGTTCAGCATTTCGCCTGGCAGAAGCAGCTTAGTGCCGCATCGGGAGCAAGGAGCCAAAAAAAACATTAAACTGAAGAGAACGAGTATCTCTGGCGCCTCCACACAGCAGCAGAGTAACGTAAACAGAAAACGCAGACAATCTTGCGCAAATGTGTCGCCCCCATCACTGAAACAGCAGCGCAGCAGCCGAGGAGTGATGGCAGCCAAGTGGTCTGACTTTATACTCGGTAAGTGTTTTGCACCACACATAACTACTTCGACACATCCTATCTCAACACTAGTTCATTTTACTTACTCTGCACTGTTATTCTGGAACATCTGACTGACTGCACCATTACACCACTGATTAATTCCACTGACTCTGCACTATTACACCACTGATTAATTCCACTGACTCTGCACTATTACACCACTGATTAATTCCACTGACTCTGCACTATTACACCACTGATTAATTACTCTGCATTCCCCTGATTAATTTCACTCTGCACTATTACACCACTGATTACCACTGATTAATTAACCCACTGACTCTGCACTATTACACCACTGATTAATTACTCTGCATTTCCACTGACTCTGCACTATTACACCACTGATTAACCACTGATTCCACTGACTCTGCACTATTACACCACTGATTAATTCCACTGACTCTGCACTATTACACCACTGAATCACCTGACTGACTCTGCACTATTACACCACTGATTACACAACTGATTAATTCCACTGACTTACTGCACTATTACACCACTGATTAATTCCACTGACTCTGCACTATTGACACTGATAATTCCACTGACTCTGCAACTATTACACCACTGACTTAATTCCACTGACTCTGCACTATTACACCACTGATTAATTTCACTGACTCTGACTATTACCAACTGAATTAATTCCACTGACTCTGCACTATTACACCACTGATTAATTAATTCCACTGACTACACCACTGCCACTGCACTATTACACTGTAAACTGATTAATTCCACTGACTCTGCACTGCACTATTACACCACTGATTAATTCCACTGACTCTGCACTATTACACCACTGATTAATTTCACTGACTCTGCACTCTGCACTTTACACACGAATTACATTCCTGATTAATTCAACTGTTCACACTGATTAATTCCACTGACTCTGCACTATTACCACCACTGATTAATTCCACTGACTGATTAATTCCACTGACTCTGCACTATTATTCACACCACTGCACTATTACTGATTAATTTCCACCACTGACTCTGCACTGTATTAATTCCACACCCACTATTACACCAACTGATTAATTTCACTGACTCTGCACTATTACACTGACTCACTATTAACCACTGATTAATTCCACTGACTCTGCACTCTGATTACACCACTGACTGATTAACTCTTTCACCTGATTCATAATTACTGACTCTGCACTATTACACCACTGATTAATTTCACTGACTCTGCACTGTTATTGCACACCAACTGATTAATTTCACTGACTCTGCACTGCACTATTACACCACTGATTAATTCCACTGACTCTGCACTATTACACCACTAATTCCACTGACTCTGCACTATTACACCACTGATTAATTCCACTGACTCTGACTCTGATTACACCACTGATTACACACACTGACTCTGCATTAATTTCACTGACTGATTAATTCCACTGACTCTGCACTATTACACTGACTGATTATTCCACTGACTCTGATTACCCACTGATAATTCACTGACTCTGCACTATTACTACCACTGATTAATTCACTGATTAATTCACTGACTCTGCACTGATTAATTTGACTCTGCACACACCACTGATTAATTCCACTGACTACACCACTGCACTGCCACTGATTACACACCACTGATTAATTTCACTGACTCTGACTCTGCACTATTACACCACTGATTAATTTCACTGACTCTGCACTGTTACACTGATTGACATGATTAATTTCCACTGACTCTGCACTATTACACCACTGATTAATTCCACTGACTCTGCACTATTACACCACTGATTAATTCCACTGACTCTGCACTATTACACAACTGATTAATTTCACTGACATGCACTTACACCACTGATTAATTCCACTGACTCTGCACTGTTACACCACTGATTAATTTCCACTGACTCTGATTAATTTCACTGACTCTGCACTATTACACTGATTATTTCACTGATTAATTTTCACTGCACTATTACACACTGACTCTGCACTATTACATTACACCACTGATTAACTTTACACCACTGTTACACTGTTCCACTGACTCTGCACTATTACACTATTACACCACTGATTAATTCCACTGACTCTGCACTATTACACCACTGATTAATTCCACTGACTCTGCACTATTACACCACTGGATACACCACTGATCACTTCCATATTACAACACTGACTGACTCTGCACTATTACACAACTGGATCACCTGACAGACTTTTCTTTATTACACCACTGGATCACCTGACTGACTTTTCTTTATTACACCACTAATCACCTGACTGACTCTGCACTATTTACACCACTGGATCACCTGACTGACTCTGCACTATTACACCACTGGATCACCTGACTGATTTTGCACTATTACACAACTGGATCATCCAATTGATTTCACTATTACACACTTGGATCACCTGACTGACCCCATTATGACACCACTGGATCACCTGACAGACTTTGCACTATCACACCACTGAATCATCCAATTTATTGCACTATTACACCACTGAATCACCTGACTGAATCCACACTAGATCTTTTCGCTGACTGCACTAGTAAACTACAGGATTATTTAACCGAATCCACACTGTTACACATCTGGATCACCTGACTACTGCGCTACTTCACCACTGCATTATCCCACTGACTTTCACATCTTGGTTACAGTTCTGACTTTACATCATTACTGGATCACCTGACCAAATACACGTCTTGGCACTGGTCGGAAATATAAGTACAGTTCGTATGTTTTGTTGTTAGTATGTTTTGCTCCGTTACACATATCTGAGATGTCTCTGTCTTACAGGTCCAGCCAAATAGCGGCGTTTCTCCCTCACACACTTGGTGCCTTCAAAAAAAACAAAAAACGATGTGTCAGGGGAAGCAAGAAGTGTTACAAGATGTACACAAAAACCCAGCAAGCATCACGTAGCAACAAACTTTGATACTTGCACTATTTTACTGCATTCTTTTGTTATTTTCTCTTTAGTGTTTTCTTTTTAAACATGTTTTTTGTTTGTTCAGAAGCGCACGTGCACTTGATGTGATCTCTAAACATAAGGAACGGAGTTCCAGCCAACACACTGATGATTGCATTTACGGTTTAACATCTGTGATTGCACTCTCCAAAAGAAAACTGCATTAATCGATCCGACTTTAAGAGCAAAACTATATTTTTTATTTTGCACTTTCCTTTAATTTCATTTTAAAAAATTTATTTGTATGGGAATCTTTAGTTTAATGTTTTTCAAGGTTAATTTAAAAAAAAAAAAAAACCCTCAAAAGTACTAAAGACCATCGTGCTGCTTTATTTCTCCCCGAACCTGCTTGTTGTCTGCCGGGAGAGTGAAACACAAAGGAAGGATAATAAATGGTCCACAGTACCAAACAATTTGACAGACTGGCATGCAACATTGAGCTCAAAATGATTTACAAACTTTTCACAAACACTAAAACTGATTTGATTGGGGAGGTTCTTAAATTATACCGGGTAAAGAAACAGAATTGATCCTCACTTTATGACTAAGAAATCTTTACCCCCTAAATTTTTGATATTTTATTAATTTCTTATTTATAATCTTTTATTTCATAAAACTGAGGAGAAAATTAGCAGTAGACTTTTATGCGTACATGTGTAGACTCGAGCATTAAAACTAAATGTGTTGCACTTAAAGTAGCTATCTGTAATTTTATTTTATAAAAACAAATCTCCACAGACGTATGCACACAGAAATACACTGCCGCAATTGTGAGGCTGATGTTTACATGCATCAGTGTGGTGCTTGTCAGCTTTGCAGTACATCTGCATTTTATTACAGCAGGTGGCATGTTTCAGGACCCGAGCTAGAAAATCCACTCTGTTTTGGACAAATCTTGAGTAAAAGTGTGCATGTGATAATTGCCTTTTTGTTTAGCATTTAAAAATGTAACATTCATGGCTACTGCTTTCTTAAAGACCCAAATCTAAAGTCCCGTAATGTCACGAGAGCGTAAATACTGGCAAATTAAAAATTCACAAAGTGGTCATAGTTTGGCATATGACCAACATTGACATCTTATATTAAAGCTTTGTGTGTGTGTGTGTGTGTGTGTGTGCGTGCGTGTATGTAGCTTCTACCTCCTTAATTTTATTGCTAAAACTTGGAATGCCAAG
>VCAZ01000062.1:97500-137500 GCA_005784505.1 Bagarius yarrelli | reverse complement strand
ACACACATGGCAGTACCTGCGGTACAGACAACTTGTTATTACACGGTAAAAACACACTTCTTTAGGTGTTGACGTCATGTATGTGTGTGTACCAGTGAATCTAGGAGGCCATTGAGGGTGGGGCAGATTCCTCGTTTGATGTTCATCTGTTTCAGAGCTTCAGCACACATGGTCAGACACTTCAGCAACGTCTCCGGATCATTCTACACACACACACACACACACACACACACAGATGAATAACATAGCTAGCCAGCGTCAAAGCTTTTATTCACACAGTTACATTTGGATAGGCTTTAGCATGCACCAAATGAATTTAGCTGAAGATTTTTTTTTGTTGCTGTTTTATTCGGTGGAAAATTCTGAAGCACCACACGGCATTAAATGCACTTTAGGAAAGTCGTCTTGCTCATTTTCCCCTATCAGAAAGCAGCTTAACGGCATAGCCAGGCGGTAGAAGCTTAATGATTGCTTTGAGATAACATTTAATTGCTTAATAATTGGATCTACACTCGAGTTACCTTGATAAAGTTTATACAGGAACTACTGGAGAGTTCTAGACCTGAAATCAAGAACTGACCACACACACACACACACAAACACACTTTAGAAACAATGTCCCTATAGTTATGTCAGTGATAATGACCTAATGAACGGCGCTACTACATTTAATGACTTCGCCACTAATAGATTGTGTGTGTGTGTGTTAGTGGAGGCAGTGGGGAAAGGGGGTTAGTTTGTTTGTTTGGGGGTACCTTTTCTGCGTGCTGCTCTTTGACAGGTTCAGTGTGTGTGTTCTCCTGTAATAACTGGTTCCTCAGCTCCTCTAGCTCGTTGATGGAATTCTTCAACTCAGCGGCGCGGCTGAAATCTTGAGCGCTAATGCAATCTTCCAGCTGCTGCTTACATTCCATTATACACACCTTTACCTCTGCCAGCTTCAGACACACAGACAGAAAGAACTTGAGTCAGAAAAAACAAACAAACAAAAAAAAACAGCACATTTTTCCATTTGTGTAAAGACTCACTCGGACTTGTCTTTTGCGTTTCTCATTTTCGTCCTCGGTTTCAGTGACTGGCACAATCGGCTCCCTCACGTCAGAGATGATCTCGGCTACCTGCTCGCCACAGAGAAACAAACTTATTTGCTTATTTAACACGAACTTGCTAAAATGTTTAAAAGAGTAACATTAAGGTGTGAAGATAAATTCAGCACAATCGTACGGTTGCAATTCGCTGCTGATCATCGTGGATGACTGTTAGGAGTCGCTGTACCAGCTGACTGATCAGAGAGAGGGGTGTGTTTGGCAGCACCAGCATGTCCTTCAGGACCGAGAGCACACGTTTTCTTTTTTGGGGGAAAAAAATGGATTTAGAGAATGTTTTCAGTTTGGACAGTGACTGTCAAAACTTCACTTTGGGTTCAAAATCAAACAACAAAACAAAAAATTCGATTTGTTAATCCATCCGGATCGTAAAGTAAAGATTCCCACCCCTAGTGTTTAGTAGGCAAAAGTGATTATGCAACGTTCGGATTTTGATGTATGCATATAATATATACAGTACTATCCCATAAGGCAGCAGGAGAGACATCATAAAGCAGCAATGCAGCATTTAAGTAGCTTTAAATGAGGGAGAGGCATTTTTTATTGCATTTAAATTGCACTTGTTTAACATTATTCAAGTTAAACGCTATTTGACTTTAAATGCGTGCTGCTGATGTCGTATGTCACATGTCAACATTGGTGGCTGTAGTACAACAGAATTTTATTCATACTGCCCGTAACCATATTGTAAGAACATACTTTTATAACGGTCGAGAAGTACACACTTACGGAAAGGTAGTAAATACATAAGTAGTATGTGATTTCAGACTGAGCCAGGCTGCAGGATCGACGAGAAGCTGATACAAGTATTAACTGAATTCCTTTTATTAGGGAATTCAGTTAATACAATACGACTGAACGTAATTATGCTATTCAACTTTTTTTAAAATAACATCCTGAGTATAACAGGCTTATTACCTTCCTCTAGGGCGGCAACAAATAATTCTTTTTAAAAGTTGATTAAGCAGCTTTTTTAGATTATATATATTATTATGCATAAAGTAACTATTCTACAACAAAAAAACTATTATCCAAAATGCTTTAACGCCGCCTGACCATTTCAGCCTTACCTTCCTCCCTCCTCTACAGTGTCCAAGCAGTCCACTAGCTGGATGAGCTGCTGTGTGATAAACTCCTTTATCATCACTGACTCCAGCTGGGTCAGATCAGCTTTTTGATCTTCACACATGGCTGGAAGGGTCTTCATATAACTACAAAAAAAGAACCACAAACATTCATAAGCACATGTGCAGCTGGAATCCTTTACCACCTGTATGAATAGAAGTGTGTGTGTGTGTGTGTGTTTACCTGTATAGGTACTCAGCGAACAGAGCGGGTTCGGGTAGGAGTTTGTCTAGAAGCTCCTCCCCCTCGTCTCCTTTACTCTTCACAAACTCACAAAGCGCGCGCCAGTACAGCACATTCTCACACGTTAGGGCATCCATCGGGATCAACTTTCTACACACACACACTTATTCAATGTAGCGATAGATAGCGAGTGTTACAATCCAAATTGATTTACATGACGCTGAAGCACTGTGACGTCTGCTGAACAGCGTCCTCCTCTTCCTCACCTTTCGTCCAGTTTAGTTGCAATCAAAAGGTCATCAGGGTTCGTTGCCATAGAGAAGTAGGCGTGCAGGGTGGACAGTGCGGTATCGGCACAGTTCTCGACGTCCAGTCTGTGGAGTAACTGCAGCACGTCTCCTTGAAGGAGGCGGAGCCAGGACGTAAGGAGGGTCTGCTTCACCACTTCCTTCACTGATGCTGAACACAAACATACACACGTGTAAACTTCCTGCTTTACTGGCATATGTATATGTAAACACCCAGATCTACAAGCATACTGTATATTATCAAGCCTTACACACACACACACACACAACCTGCAGAGTCATTGAGTCCTTGCTGCAGCAGACTGACTCTCTGCGCGATGGTCAAAGCTCTGATGTGCACTTTCTCAGCGAGTACCTGACACACACAGACATTATGATAATATATTGTTATTCAGTATTATCCTCTAATCCAGTGTGTGTGTGTGTGTGTGTGTGTGTGGTTGTAGTGGTACCTGATAGGCCAATTTGCGGACTTTCTCTTTAACATCTCGAGTACGTCTGTAGATTTTGGGGAGTGTGAGGGCAGAGGGTGCGATGCAGGACAGAACGGCTCTCCGCACCTCAGGGTTTGAGTCGTTCTCCAACAGCAGCATGTAGGCTTTAAACACACAGACACACACTATTTACACACTAGTTTGATTGATGTTCACTGATTGACAGTTTTTTCCTCAGATGGAGTTCTGGTGGTGACACTTATGTGCAATGTGAGGTCTCCTACAACAGACGTCAAACCAATAACCAATAGGAGCGCCAAACCTGATGCAGAAATTAGTGCTTAAATCTCTCTGGGAATATGTATAACCAAGTCTGGTGGACAGTACAGCAAGAAGAGAAGTTAACACTACAGATTTTATTTGCTGCTAGCTACCATTTAGTAAGAGAACGCGAGTACTAACTGCATTACGGATCAATGATCTAAAATTCTACACAAGACTGTGTGTGCATCCTTTTTCTTTTTTATGCGATTTGACTGCCGTAGTTTATGACAACTGAGATGGGGATCATGTTTAAACAGTCTGACAAGCAACAGCTGCAAAAAACATCTGTTTGCCAGTGTGTGTGTGTATACCTTTGACTGTGGGACACTCAGGGTTCTCAGGGTCCTGCAAGCGGGCCATAGCGAGCGCGGCCTGGATCCTAACATTGGGGTATTTATCTGTGACTCGGATCAGCATGGCATCGTGGATGCGCTCACACAGCCCGTCGTCAATCTGTGCATTCTCACTTAGACTGCCCAGCAGCCTGTTCACCAGCTGACACACCCGGAACCGCACGGCGTGGCTGCTGGCACTGTGACACTGCCATAGACAAAGAGGGCAAAATCTTAATCTTAACGTTAACAGCATTTGAATCAGACTTTGAAATTATGTTCACGAAATGATTACGTTACTGCATCATCTGCTTTACGCTACCTCTAAGAGAAAGTTAAACAGGAAGTTCAAAAATGTATCCTCCTCTTCGTCCTCCTCATCCTCCTCCTCCTCCTCACTAATGGGGGACTCAAAGCTGGCGGCAAATTTCACCACAAAGTCAATGACGCTTTCGACTGCTGGCTCTCTGGTGTATACGATCATGGCGTATTTTAGGCAGCGCAGGAATTCCTCGTGGAACTCTGCTTTATTCTGTAACTACACACAAGGTAACACACCGACAGAGTGAATACCATACCCAGCCAATACATATAACATAGCTCACAATGCTGAGCTCTGTAGAATAACAGCTATAAATTTTATCTACGTAAATAAAATCAGCTAAATGTACTATGTTTTCTTTTAGAAATATAACCCACTTCACCTTAACATACATGTTCTTCAGACTAGCCACCAGCTTGGCTTTGTTGTTGTGAGCTTTCTGAGCTCGCTGGAATGTTTCACGGATCTCGAGTTCAGACTCAGCAATCATGTTGACGCTTCTGTAACGCACAAACACACCAATCAGGAAAGATCAAAATTAATTTGATCCTGGTCTTTGGAGTGCGGTCTATGGTCTTTACCAAAGTCTCTTTTTCATGAAACGATGAATAAACATAAAAAAATTATGTTTATAATATTTACTTTATAATACTTATATTGATCAACTGAATATATTTACACTTTTAACTATTTCTGTTACTACAAATATAATTAATGCATAAATATTTACATTTCTGGCATTTGCCTTTATTCAGACCAACTTACAGTTATCGACTTTATTTCACATTTAACTGAAGTGTTTAAGGGCCTTGCATGGGGGCCCAGCAGTGGCAAATTAGTAGTGCTGGGAGTTAAAACCATGATCTAAGTCTTAAAAGTCTTTATTTTACAAAGATCTCTGCACAACCTGTTGGAAATAAAAACGTTACAGTAAATAATATGGCCATCTAAAAGTTTATCACGTCTAACAACGAATCAGGGACAAAAAGATTCGATTCATTTTACAGAATCATGTGAACCGATTCAAATAAATTCTTTGTATGCCATTGTTTAGTAGGGAAATTTTAATGACGACCAAGACAAACAGTAAACTAAGGTTAATTGTTATTAGTTATAATATTTTATACTTTAAATGATGTATTTTTTTGTTAAATTTCACAAAACCCTAGATCACATTCAACAAAAGCTCCGTTAGCCTAACAGCTAACGTTAACAGTTTAAACAGGCGATAAATTAAATTTGTAAAAACTAAATTGAAAAGTTTAACCCACTTATTGTTACGTTGTTGATGTTAAATTTGTCGTTAACATTTAAAAACAATATATCACATATGTGATAACTGGACATAATAAAAAAAATTAAAACAGGACGTACTTTATGCTGCTTCACTTCCGATAAAGGCTCAGTATCAAACCGCCAGTTTTTAAATTCAATTCTCGCGATATTTTCACTCTCGCGTTTCCTTAAACGTGCCTATCATATAGCGCATGCGCAGTTGTCCTCGTGTTGTTCAACTTTCACCGATTTTCATAATAAAATATTTTTGCGAACATTATATATTGCAATGGGTTTTTTTAAATAGATATTTATAAACGTTTATTTTTTTACTTGCTAGAAACCGTGGGAAATAAGTCCTAACAGAGGTGGAATTAAAAGGCAATAATAGTCTTAGTAAATTTCCTAAAATAAAACGTATTATACTTATTGTATTTTTAATTTGTATAGCAGTTTTCTCCAACTTAAGTGCTGTCATAAAAGCTAAAAAATATTAGAAACTATTTTAAATCTTTTTCTGAAAAGCTACACATGTATGGTTATTGTATTTATTCAATATCAAGAAAGAATTTGTAGAAAGAAGTGTAGTGTCTGATATGTCCAGCCGGGGGCAGCAGTGGTGTATTTTAATTTTTGAAAAACAAACATTTCCTTTCTAAAGCCAGCAGAGGGCGACAAATTACCCATAAAATACTCTGTAGTCACCTAGTACATTGGGGGGGGGGGGGCTCCACTGCTAAACAAGCATCTAATTAATTTAATCTGCTAAATAAGATTTTGTATTAAATATTACTAAATATAAGTAGTTAAAATTAGTTGATTTTCAGTTTGTGTCTGTGTCATAGAATCAGTATCAGTATTTGATGATTAGTGTGTGTTAGAACTTTAATAGTCTCAGCCTCAGACATCACCACGGACTGCTGGCTGAACATCTGATGCATACGGCACACTTAGCTGCAAACTTCAGGAGTTTTGAAGTCGCCCTCTGATTGGTTGACATGTACAGGTTTTCAAGTAGACGGTCCACCTGCAAACACCAAGAAGCTGCTGTGTTTATATCAGGGGCAATGAGCATTAAACAAGATGGGGTAAATGCTGGAGTATTAAAAGTATGTGAGGTTTTGGTTAAGGTGGTGGACTGCTAATCCAAAGATCAGGGTTTAATTCCCAGTTTGGTAATAATGTAAATGTAAAATAATGCCTTTTGGCACTTAGTGACACCCCTAAACATGACACGGCACAAAACAAAACATCATTGGTTGCTTTACCTGTCAGTCATCTGTCTACTTGGGCGGAACTTTCAAAGCCATTCACAGTGGTCAGGGTTCCCAGACCTCCTGCAACACGAGACTACAACTTGGGTTCTCTACTATTTTGGTTCTTGCTTAAAAATCCAGACCACTGCCCCCTGCTGGTGTGGAGAGGAAGTTCCTGTTACACAGGTGGAAAATGTGTCTGTGTGGTTTATTGCCGTCTTTGCCATGTGTTAAAGTGTTACTTCACACCAGACACAAAGCAGCGTAGGAGTCGTGTGTTTTCTCTCGCCAGTGTGGTGTGTCTCGGACCTCCGCCATTGAACACAAACTGTGGGTGTTTTTTAGGTTAAAGCAAACAAGTGAATGACTAATATCTGCCGGTCGTCCTTATTCCTCAGCCATGCAGGAGTGTGTGTGTGTGTGGGGGGGGTGCATATACGTGTGTAGGGGTTTGTTGATGGAAAGGGTGTGAAATTTTTATTCCTCACTGAGCACAAGAATAAACTGACATCATGTTGACTGTGACCCTTGCTGACCAATCAGCATCTGGGATTTACACTTCATCAACATTGTGTGTATATATATATATATCTGTGTGCGTGTGTGTGCGTGTGTATGTGTGTGACCTATCGGCAGGGATAAGAATAAGTGTTTTATGATGGTGAGTGTTTTATGTGTGTGTCTGTTGACAGCAGCGTGATTAATGTGTCTGAAATAAGAGCTATCTCTTTTACACACACACACACACACACAAACGTGTGTGAATATAGCACTTTGCATGCACCAATTGACCTTATTACTCTAACCTGATTTCCTGTTTCCTTCTTTTTTCACAACATAATTTATATTATCGATGCTAATAGCAGTCATAATGTTATAAATGTAAAAGTCATTAGGAATGCTAACGTCACTGGGAAGTTAGCCAGCAGTAAGCGGGAGCGGTTAGCGTGTTGTCATGGTAACGATGTAACGTGTTGTAAAGAGTGTGTTGTGTTCCTGTATAGGAGAGAACTTTCACACCGAACACGTCTCGGTTGATCGATTACCTTCGGGATCGAGGGATCGGTTCAGTTCTCTAACATGTCTGACACTCCAGTAAAAAAGATGAAATAAGCGTGAAGTCGAGGGATTGGAACAGAGACCGTTAATCCCACTGCCTGTAATCAGGGAAGATAAATGTGTTAATGATTAAATAAACACTTTCACTGGGAACACACACACACACACACACACAAACATCTGGAGCTGCTTAATAACTGCTTTATACTTAATAATAGATTTAAGAGAGAAATGTAAAAGAGAGAGAGAGAGGAAAAAGTAAGAGAGAGAGAAAGAAAGAGAGAGAGAAAGAAAGAGAGAGATGGAGAATGAGAATGAGAGAGTGCGAGAGCTATCGGTAAAGAGAGAGGTGGATGGAGATAGGTGAAGACAGTAAGACAGACAGAGGGTGAGAGAAAGGGAGAAAGACGGGGAGAGTAAGACAGAAAGAGAGAGGGTAGTAGAGAAAGTGATGGTAAAAACAAAGACAGGACAGTCAGAAAGATGAGTGCTGGTGTTCGGTTTGTTCTTTTCATTCATCATCTGTTTCTCTCTCTCTCTTTGTTTTTCTCTCTCTGTATCTTTCTTTATGTCTTTCGTTGTGTAAAAGAGAGAAAGCAAAAGAGTTGTAAGAGAGAGAGAGAGAAAGAGACAGACAGACAGACAGGGTCTTTATTTTGCGCTCTCTTTCTGTTATTTTCTCTCACGTCTCTTTCTCTGTCTCGGTCTCTTTCTATCTCTCACACGTCTCTGTCTCTCTGTCTGTCTTTCTCGCTCGATCTCCCTCTCTTTGTCCCTCTCTCTGTCTCGCTCTAGCTCTCTGTCACTGTTGCTCTCTCTCGCTCTCTCTCTCTCTGTCCCTCTCTTGTCTCTGTCGCTCTGTTTCTCATGTGTCTGTTTTTCTCTCTCTCTCTCTCTCTCTCTCTCTCTCTCTCTCTCTCTCTTTCTCTCTCTCTCTCTCTCTCTCTCTCTCTATGTGTCCATTTGCTTTTTCCTCGTGATGTACTGTGTCTTGGTTTGTTTTGGTAAAGGAAGCAGAGTTCTGATTTCTCATTCATACACACACACACACACACACACACACGAACAATTTATCAGGACCTTTCTTAACACTATCAACATAATCACATTCAAATCGATCAGGATGGAGATCAGCGATCATGTAACACTAACATTTCATTTCACACACACACCGTGTGTTTATAGACGGTAGATGAATGGATTATTTCTACAGCGGCTGTTAAGACCCAGTCACTCGAGGTGTTTCTGATATTTCCCATCAGGACTGTAAACAGAGCCTCTGTGATCTACAGGTCACGCCGCAGAGCCCCGGAGACGCTTTAACACGCGAGGTCACGTCATCGAAAACTAACCGATAGCTACACCGTCTAACATTACAGACAGAAAATGCTGATTACAGCAGAAATTCGTCCTGACTGTAAATGATTCTGTTCTAAATGAGGGTAAAGCGTCCGGTCTCACACAGTCCAGATGTTTGTTTTTTTACATTTACAACATTTTGGCAAACACCTTTATACAAAACCACTTACAGTCATCTCATTTATACAACTGAGCAGTTGAGGGTTAAGGGCCTTGCTCAGAGGGCCCAGCGGTGGCTGCTTAGTGTTGGTCGTGGTGTTGGAAATTGAACCCACAATCTTTTGTTTAGCAGTCCAGCACACATTAACCACCGATCTACCGCTTTCCAGTTTTCTTTTTCTGTTCTATTGATTGATGTTACCGTAAGAGTTCAGCTAACAAAGCAATCCTCCAACCACCAGAGAAAGCCCTTACTAGGGTACTAACATTAACTTCCTTCTCTACTCCCATTAGACTAGCTATTAAAGCTAGCTAGTAACAAATGATAGTTTTCAGTCATGTGACCTGTGTGGCAACCTGGTGGGTACAACAATTGGCAAACATGGTTAAATTATTAAATAATCATAATTAAAGTTTAATTATATCTTATTTTAACCCAATTAAAAAATGGATGCCATGTAAAACATGTATTAAGATTATAACAAATGATCAACGGTTTATATTATCAATAAACAAATACAGTTTTACAAACAAATACAATATGAATGTGCAAAATGATTTACATTTCCAGGTTTATTTACCGTAAGTCTTACAGCAGCCCAACTTCAATTTCAGCAAACAATTTGTGTAACTAATTACACAAAGTGGTGGCTTAGTGGTTAAGGCATTGAACCGATACCAGAAAGACCGGGGTATGATTCCCAGCACCACCAAGCCACCACCGTGGGCCCCTGAGCAAGGCCCTTTACCCCCAATTGCTCAGTTGTATAAAAGAGATAAATGTTAGTTGCTCTGGATAAGGGCGTCTGCCAAATGCTGTAAATGTAATTAAACTAATCAATTTTTAAGTTCACAACAACAAACCATGTACAAAGATGACATAAAGATTTATGGCTAAAATGACCACGATTGCTATACCTGTTGTTTAGCTTTGATGATGTGTTCACTGCTAATTAGTGACGCTTGCCATTGTTTTTCCCTTGCCGGAGACAGAGACACGTTTAATGGCACAAATCTACAAATTTCTCCTTTCTGGATTTTCTTTCTTGGATGGGATTTTCTAGAATCATAGTTCAGGTTTGTATCCTTGTTGGTTAGTGTATTTCATTGCATAACAACTACCAGCATTTTGGCTCAATTAAAGAAATCTCTCTGTTTTGAGACCTGTCAGGTTCCTCTAAGGGTGTGAAAGCTAAGAATGGTGCACTGCAAAGAATTATTAGACTTGTCTGTGTACCAAGTGCTTGGCTTTGTGCTTGACTTGACTTAACAACTCACTACAGCGGTACAGGGACACAACCAAAATCTATGACAAAGACAATGGGAAACACAAGGGTTATAAATGTACAAGACTAGCCAATGGGAACACGACACATGGACAAGGGGATCACATGAAAAAAACAAAACAAGAAGTGAACACAGACATGAACCATGAACATGAACATAAGAAACATAAACATAATAAAAACATGAAACAAGAACATAAACCAAAACCGTACAGTATATTGACAGTTAGTATGTTTTATATTTATTTGTAGTTTTTCTGAATGTCTATATTTATTACAATTATTTTTACATTTTGTTTTACAGTTATTATTCGGCATAAGCTCACCAAGACAACTTTCTTATCCATATAAAGCCGCTGTACGCTGCAGTAATGGTGATTCGCAGTCAGATTCTGCTTTAGATTCTGATTTGATTCGTTTGCTAGTAATAAACGCTTAGCAATCAGAGTTTAGTTCTTTAACCAAGATTTTCTGGGCCACTACTTAAAAATCTAGTTATGAGAAAGCAGCGAAGTGGGAAGTGGTAGCTTAATAGTTAAGATTTTCGAATCTAATCTAAAAACCTGGGCTGAATTCCCAGCACTACCAAACCGCCACTGCGGGACCCCTAAACAAGGCTCTTAATCATCATCTGCTCAGTTGGATAAAACGAATAGGCATAAATGTAAGTCGCTCTGGATCTGGGTGTCTGCCTTGAAAAGACTGCGTTCCAGAACTTGTGTCATTTATTAGAACGTTATGTGGTCATGACGTCCAGACCGCCTGAGGTTTTTTCTTCTCCACACCCCTGACCTCTCTGAACTGATCTGTGATCAGGTGAGAAAGTGAGCAGAGGGAAATGATGTGCATGAACAATTGTCACCACGGCAACCTGCCAGACAGCAACCATCGCCACAGCAACACTCGCTTTGATCTTCTGGAATCCTGAGAAAGCAATGTTTAACCCTTTTCTCTCTCTATTTCTCTCTCTGTCTCTGTCTCTCTCACACACACACACACGCAAAGTTTACACATCTGTAAAAAGAAAAGAAATCATTCAATACAATATGTAATTGATACAGACTTATTTTACTGAATGATTTTATTTGAATCTAAAATTCCAGCTGCCAGATGACGTCATAATGTATTTTAATGGCAGCTGACCAATCGGCATCTTCAGTTAATCTTACTCTCATAAAAAAACCAACACACCTTATAAAATTTAATAGATGGCTAGACAACTCTCTCTCTTTCTCTATCTCTCTCTTTCTCTCTCTCCCCTACAAACACACATTTAATTTTAGTTATTTATCTTAATTGGTTTTTTTTGAGAATATTAGCCACTCTGACAGCATGAATTAGGAGACCTGTCAGTTGAAAAAAAACACTCACACCCACAGACACGGATTTCAGCTGCAGTAAACACTTATTTTCCCTGCACTGTGTGTGTGTGTGTGTGTGTGTGTGTGTGAAAGAGTGAGAGAAAGATCTGTCACATTAAATTAGAGTCTCCTGCTGTATATCCTGTGGAAGTGGAAATCTCAGGATGAGGATAAGGAGGCAGTGTGAATCATGGTTTTTTTCCCGGTTCATAGACTTCAGGATAACTGAATCACAAGTCTCTAAAACTCAGAATCTTAAAAGAACAAGCTGTTGAGCTGTAACAGCATGGTAGACATTCAAGTTTATACCTCAGTATATTAGAAAAAATCTGTTTAGACCTCAAGCTGGCAGAAGATTGATCTTCCAGACATCAGTGTGACAGAAGTACAAGTTTGTAGACCTCAGGATAGTATACTATTAAGTATGAGCTTACAGAATGTAGCATGTTCGAGGAACAAGCTTCTATACTTGAAGCCAAAAAGACAGTAAGATGGCAGAAGTACAAGCTTGTAAACCACAGGATAGAAGATGTAAAAGCTTTTAAACCTCAGCATGTTAGAGGAACAAGCTTTTAGACTTTACAGTGGTAGAAATTTCAGCTTCTTTAAATCAACATGGCAGAAATACAAGCTTCTACAGTTTAGGATGGTAGATGTATGAGCTTCTAGAGCTTAGGATAGTAGACTTATGAGCTTCTAGAGTTTAGGATAGTAGACGTATGAACTTCTAAAGCTTAGGATAGTAGACGTATGAGCTTTTAGGGTTTAAGATAGTAGAAGTACAGGCCTCTAAAGTTTAGGATAGTAATTGTACGAGCCTCTAGAGTTTAAGGTAGTAGAAATATGAGCCTCTAGAGTTTAAGGTAGTAGAAGTACGAGCCTTTAGAGTTAAGGGTAGTAGATGTACAAGCTTCTAGAGTTTAGCGTAGTAGTCGTATGAGCTTCTAGAGTTAAGGGTAGTAGTCGTATGAGCTTCTAGAGTTTTGTATAGTACAAAGCACAAGCTTCTTAACCTCACTGTAGCAGAGGTATCAGTTTGTAAACTTTGGGATAGCAAAAGTACAAACTTTTAAAACTTTATATGTTATAAGAATTTAGCTGACAGACGTTTAAAATTCTAAATCTTATGATAGAAGTAATCAAGCTTTTAGATTCTGGGATAAAGAGAGCAGGTGTCTTTAGACTTTAGGATAGTAGAAATAAAAAACTTGTAGATCCCAGAATGCCCAGAAATGACCCGACTAGAAACTAACCCTAACCCTAACCCTAACCCTAACCCTAGGATCTGACAAGAAATTGACATGAGTAGGTGTTTGAAGGTCTTGGGATTTTAGATGTAGAAGCTCAAAGCCATTGGTATGGAGCTTGTTGATTTCATTGTGTGAAGATAATGTGAAGGAGAAATTCACGCTCACCTTTGATTTATGCTATAAAACCTGCAACGAAAATTCTTTCAGTCTGAATAAATAGAAATATTTTAACATTTACACAAAAAACAAATGAAGAGTGTGTGTTATTGTTAAAGAAATATAAGAAGTATTCCCCACCCCCGCTTTGCTATGCTAACGCTGTGCTACACCACATTGTTGAAAGTCTTTTATTCTTGTGTTTGAGTGGCGTGTGTGTGTGTGAGAGAGAGCACGAAAGAGAGAGCGAAAAAAAGAGTACTTGAACATGTGTGTGTTCTATTTGAAGTTGAATGTGATTAATAACGCTGCTCTGCCCTTTTCGTAGCAAACTTCTGATTGATGTGTGTGTGTGTGTGTGTACTGTAAAAGCCGTGTGTGTGTTTTTTAAACTGTGTGCTAGTTATCTTCAATTATAATTGCTGCTTTATAGTAAAAAAAAAAAAGAGAGTGAGAGGGAGAGAGTTTGTGTTTGTGGATCTACGGAAAATCACCTGATTCGAATTCTCTACATATTCTCATAAAATTCTCCTCATCTCTCTCGTTTTGTCTTATTTGCTTTCTCTGTCTCACTGCTTTGTTACCCTGTAATCATATGTTCAGTGTGTGTCTAATGGACAGACAGACAGAGACCAGAGACGGACAGAAAAAAATGTCAGACATGTCAGGCACAGTCAGGCTGGGTTAGGCAGAAAAAGAATCGAATAGACAGACAGAGAGACAAACACATATACTGTGTGAAACAGACAGACCAATAAAAAGATTAATAAACCAACAGATAGACACCAGAACAGGGAAGCAAACAGACTGACTGTGTGAAACAGACAAAAAGACAAAATTTTAGTCAACATTGCTGCTTAAGACACAAAGGCAGAGAGACTAACAGACAGAAAGATGCCAGAAATGGGTCATACAGGCAGACAAACAAGAAGAAATAAAAGGATACAAAGACTATGTAAGACAAACAAAAAGGCACTATAAATATATATCAAAGATGTTTATTCAAAAACTGTGGAGACAGACAGACACCAGGACTATGGAAACAGAACGGCAGACAAAGAGACTGATATGACAGCTGGACACAGGTACCAGGACTATTTGAGACAGAAAGACAGAAAAATTGATAGACACCATGTTTATGAAGACAGGCAGACAGACAGAAAGAAACACAGACAGATGGATCAATAGACATTTGAATCTCCATTTCTAAAACTATAGACTCAAAGATAGATAGAAATACTTCAGAACTATGTGTACACACAGACAAACAGACAGACAGATGGAAAGGCTCCAGATATAGACTGTATATCTATCACTGAAATGACAATTATGGGTTCTTATTAACTTTTTAACTATTAGCAGTTTATCTGTTTATTATCCATTTATTATGTCCTTATTATCTATTTATTATAGTTTATAATCTATTTATTATCAGTTTATTATCCATTTGTTATTTATTTATTTAGTATTAATTTATTATCCATTTGTTATTACATTATTCTTTTATTATTATCAGTTTATTGTCAATTTATTATTCATTTAATATCAGTTTATTATCCATTTATTATCAGTTTATTATCCATTTGTTATTTATTTATTGTTCATTTATTATCCATTTATTATTACTTTATTATTTATTTATTATCAGTTTATTATCAATTTATTATTCATTTATATCAGTTTATTATCCATTTATTATCAGTTTATTATCCATTGTTGTTATTTATTATTGCTCATTTATTAATCCATTATTTATTATTACTTTATTTATTATCATTTATTATCATTTATTATCTATTTATTATTCATTTTTATCAGTTTATTATCATTTATTACTTTATTATTCATTTATTATCAGTTATTATCCATTTATTCAGTTTATTATCCTTTGTTATTTATTATTATTTATTATCCATTATTATTACGTTATTATTATTTTTATTTCCATTATATTCAGCTCATTTATTATATTCTATTTATATTCATTTAATATCAGTTTATTATTATTTCATTTATTATTACTTTATTATTCATTTTATTATCAGTTTTATATTTATTCTCCATTTATAAACTATTTAGTATCAGTATTTATTATTCATTTATATCAGGTTATTATCTATTATTATTATTATCATTTATTATATTTATTATTCATTATTATAGTTTATATCAGTTTATAACTATTTAATATATTTAATCAGTGTATATTCATTTATTATCAGTTTATTTATCCATTTATATCAGTTTATTATTCATTATTATTCATTTTATTATCATTGTATATATTATTCATTTATTCAGTTAATATCAGTTTATCAGTTATCTGTTAACCTTTTATTATCTGTTCAGTATTATTAATTTTTCTCAAATTTTATTATTTTTTACTTAATTTTCTGTTATCAGTTTATTTATTTATCAGATCCATTTATTATAGATTATTATCAGTTTATTATCAAATTATTATCAGTTTGCAATCTGTTTATTAACATTTTATTTTCGTTTTTTATCAGTTTAGTAGCTTTTATTTCAGTTTATCATCTGTTTATGATCCACTTATTATCCATTTATTATCTGTTCATTGCCAGTTAGTTCATGAATGTTCTGAAATTTCTACAGGAATGCATTTAAAAGCCATCTTTGTACGAGTATTATATTTATCTGAAGTTTAAATAAACAAAAGTCTTAAGGAAACAAAAACAGACTGAGTTTCCAGAAAATATGGGAGTTTATTTCAAGCCCAAACAAGTCATATTCTATATATTTGTCCAGCAATGCCATTTCTAATTTGTCTGTGTGTGTGTGTGTCTGTGTCTGTGTGTGTGTTGCCCTGTTGATGATGATTATTTGTGACATTTATGTCAGGGAGATTCACAAGGTCACACTTCAAACTGCAAACTGTGAACTTGTGAAAATCAGTTCTAATAGCCACACACACGTGCACACACACACACACGCACACACACACACACACACACAAACACACTCACAAAAGATGTTCTTAGAAATCATAAAACACACAGACCTAAAGGGTGAACTTGTAAGTTTAATAGAGTGTGCGTGCTGTCTTTAGGCCAGGACACATGCCAGGATTCATTCAAGGACAATGCTGTCCACACACACACGTGCACACACACACACACACCACACACACACACACACACAGATTCAGGGCTAGACTGAAGGTGGTATCAAAGTGTGTGATGTAAAAGGTGATCAGATGTGACAGCTGTGCAGATAAAGCAAACATTGCTACCTCTGTGTGTGTGTGTGTGTGTGTGTGTAATAGGTGACTGGTGTAGCAGATCAATTTTTTTGCTGCTTATGCCCTGGACAATCAGTTGTGCATTCTTATTCCAGCCCTTATAAAAAATATAATGCCAGTCTTGTTTTCCTGCTTATCTTTTTGCCTGCCTACATTTCTGTCTGTCTGTCTCTTTGCCTCTCCGTCTGTCTGTCTGCCTTCCTCAGTTTTCTGTCTACGTGTCGTTCTCACTGCCTGTCTGTCTGCATGGGTCTGGATTGTACATCTTAGACTTGTCTCAGCAGTGCTGCCGACTCTGACGTTTTGTGTTTATTTCTTACACACACACACACACACACAAACTTGAAAATGTGAGTGTGTCTGTGTGACTGTGTGTCTGTTTTCTATCATGAGTTCTTTGTTTTAACAGATCTCTGCTTTCCCTTTGTCTGTCTTCTTCTATCTTACTGTGTATGAATTGGAGTTGATGCTACTGCAGGCGCATGTTTATGTGTGTTCATGTGTATGTGTGTGTGTGTGGGGGGGGTGTTGATCAGCACTGTCAGATCAAATATGATGCAAAGAGAATGACACAAAACACCGACAGGAATATAACCTCTGTCCTGCGCACACACACACACACACACACACACACACACATTTGCCTATTTTACACGCACACATCCGGTTAAAAATAAAAAAAACTAATACAAGGCGGCATGAGCAGGTCAACAATTTTCTCTTGTTCAGAAGTCTCAAAAGATGATTGAATCTTTTACATAAATAAAAAAAAAACACACACATTTACACATCAGCAGACACACACAAACACACGGTGTCAAATCCGCTTGTAAACAGTCCTACCAAACCTGACAAAAAATACAACTAAAAATTTAAAGAGACTCAGGCATGAAAAACTGTCACTATAATTTACAGACAAACAGATTTTACACAGACAAATTTTAAACACAGATTATAGACAGACAGATTTTGAACAGACATTTCAGACAGACAGATTTTAAACAGACATGTTTCAAACAGACAGATTTTAGGCAGGTTTTAGAGATGCAGACTTCAGCCAGACAGGTTTTAGACAGAAAGATTATAAAAAGACAGGTTTCAGACAGACAGACTTCAAACAGACAGATTCAAGACAGACAGGTTTCAGAAAGACAGCTCTTAAAAGACTTGTTTCAGACAGACAGGTTCCAGAAAGACAATTCTTAAAAAGACTTGTTTTAGACAGACAGGCTTCAGACAGACGGTTTTCAGAAAGCTGGATCTAAAAAAGACTTGTTTTAGACAGACAGGGTTCAGACAGACAGATATCAAATAGACAGGATTTGGACAGGTTTAAGAGAGGCAAGTTTCAGAGAGGCAGATTTCAGACAGACAAGTTTCAGACAGACAGGCTTCAAACAGACAGGTTTTATATGGACAGATTTCAGACAGACAGGTTAAAGACTGACAGGTTTAAGACAGACAGAAAAGACCACTGCAGTGTGTGTGTGTGTGTGTGTGTGTGTATTACTTAGCAGAGGCAGAATGAGGGCACAGTTTTTTTGTAGACAGACGAGGAGAAAGATGAAACGGGAAATTGTTTTGTTTTTTTCTTAAATTTATTTGTAGATTCTGTTCTTGTTTTCAGACCCAGATGGTTCCAGATCTCTGTACTGCACTTTCACGTCCTGTCCTCACTGTCCTGTCTGACCTTTGTCCTGTTCCAAATGGTCGTCCACCAGTAGCTCATTTGTATGCACTTGCATTATCTATAAGGCTGTAGGGGCTTCCCTCGTGCCTTTAATGCACCCTTTATCTGCCCTTTGTTGAGAAGTTTGGAAAAGCTAGTTGAATAGTTGGAGTTCGAAACATTTCTACTTTACTTGTCGTAACCAATAGTGTTGTTTGTATAGTTAAAACTAGATGTTTGTGTTATGGGAGTCATTCAGTGTTGTTATATGGCCAATCAGCTGTCAGTTACTTCCACTATCCAACTATATATACATTAAATTAATAAAAGTAGGAGTGACCCAATTCCAAATGACATCAAATTTCTTTTTGGTTTATTTGTATTGTTTTTTTTGTGTAAAAGTAAAATTGCTATAAGTATTCGCCTTCTAAGCTAATATAAATTCTACATCAAAGATACAAACCAACTAACTAGCTTGGTTATTAAATTAGTTTGTGTGTGTGTGTGTGTGTGTACGAGTGAGAGAGCGAAAGGGTGACTAACCTCATTAATAGTATATAATAAATCTCACACTGTTAGCAACACACTGTGCAGACTTTTACATACATACATCACATACATACACACACACATACCGATTTTCCCTTTAACAAAACAATGTGGTAGATTAACAGCTCAATATCACACACACACACACACACACACACACACACACACACACACACACACACAGTTTTAATATTTGTGACTGTTCACCTCCATCTGTGCGTTCAAACACTGAGGCCATCCTGTCCTTTTCTTCCTGCTCTCTTTGTTCCATCTTTTTTTGTGTTTTTAAAAATGTCACTCTAATCATTTATGTGTGTGTGTGTGTGTGTGTGTGTGTGTGTGTGTGTGGTGTGTGTGGTGTGTGTGTGTGTGTGTGTGTGAGATATATTGAGCTGTTAATCTACCACATCGTTTTGTTAAAGGGAAAATCGGCGCATAAACCCTCTGAAATGTCAGTAAACAGATGGATTAAATGTCATGTGTGGGGGGACAAGCTGTAATTATTGTAATTATTTCCTGTGTCAAGTGGAAATCTACACACACACACACACACACACACCCATACACACACCCATACACACACCCATACAGACACAGATAATGGCAAACGGATCATTCACCGTTCCAGTATTCCTTCAGTTTTCATGTAAAAAGCTAAACAGACAGATAGCAGACTCCTCAAACACTCATTACAAGCTTATCACACTCATCACACACTCATCACAAGCTTATCACACACTTATCACAAGCTTATCACACACTTATCACAAGCTTGTCACACTTATCACAAGCTTGTCACACTCATCACACACTCATCACAAGCTATCACACTCATTACACAATCATCACAAGCTTATCACACTCATCACAAGCGTATTACACTCATCACAACCTTATCACACTCATCACACACCCCTCACACTCATCACAAGCGTATCACACATATCACAAGCTTATGACACACTGATCACAAGCTTATCACACTCATCGCAAGCGTATGACATTCATCACAAGCTTATGACACACTCATCCCAAGCTTATCACAATTATCACACACTCATCACAAGCTTATCGTATACTTATCACAAGCTTATTACACTGATCACAAGCTTATTACATGTATCACACACTCATCACAAGCGTATCACATTTATCATAAGCTTATTACACTTATCACACACTCATCACAAGCTTATCACACTCATCACAAGCTTATGACACACTGATCACAAGCTTATCACACTTATCACACTCATCACAAGCTTATGACACACTGATCACAAGCTTATCACACTTATCACACTCTCATCACAAGTTTATCACATTCATCACAAGCTTATCACAAGCTTAGCACACTTATCACAAGCGTATCACATTTATTACTAGCTTAACACACTTATCACACACTCTGCACACACTCACAAGCTTATCACATTCATCACACACTCATCACGCACTCCGCACACACTCATCACACACCTATTACAAACTTAACACACTCATCAGAAACTTTTCACACACTTATCACACTCATCAGACAATAATCACATCGTTATCACAAACTCCTCACACACTTCTCATACTTTTTACACTCATATCACACACTCATTACATGCTACTCACACTTTTTTACACACCCATTTAACACTTATCACACACTCATTGCAAGTGTCTCACATTCATCACACTTATCACAATCCTCTCACATTCATTACACACTCATCTCAGACCAGTCCCAAGCTTATTACATATCCATCACATGCTTCCCAAACTCATCACAAGCTTTTCACACTCATCACACAACTATCACACACACATCACTTAAGTATCACACACCTATTACACACTCATCACACACCAGTCACAAGCTTATTACAAATTCAGTACATGCTATCACACTTACTGTACACTCATCACATACACACTTATGCCTATATCACCTTTCACACAGGCTTATCATGCATTTGTAACCACATTGCAAACATTAATTTAAACTCATCACACACACAAAACACACACACAAACCTAAAAATCAAACTCTTAGTCATCAGAGATGTAATGTTCAGTACACATTAAGTAAGTGTGTGTGTGTGTGTGTCTGTGCGTGTGTGTGATTTCAGTATTCCAGGGATAAACTGTTGAACACACGCTTACTGCCATGTTGATTACATCAGAACGTGTATCTTAGCCCAAACCTGTGTTGGTTATCGTGTGTGTTAGTAATTTGAGGTTATATTAAAGTAAACCATTTTTGGGGTGTATTATGTCTGTTACTTTTTTAGGACCCATCATGTCATGTTGTGTGTGTGTGCGTGTGTGTGTACAGTATGTGTTGAGGCTAAAATTGTTTGTTTGTAGTAGTCAAGGCAACGATGTTGGAGTAAATGTAATAGTTTTTACATCTGTATATAAGCGTGTGTTTTAGTCTCTGTGCGGCTATGTGTGTGTGTGCGTGTGACTGTGTGTGTGTATGTGTTTTTTTTTAAATCCCAAGAATAAAGTGTAAGAATAAAGTTTATTTTTTAAATATTATAAAAACGATGTCTCCTATTTAGGATTACTTTAGTTTGGATGGAAACGCTTGGGTGGTGTGTGTGGCTGTGTGTGGCTGTGTGTTTATGCTCATTTGTGTATTTGTGGTGTGTGTGGCTGCGTTAAGTCGACAGATTTTGACCCTGTAGTCCTTCATTATGTAAAAAATGACCTCATAAGATGACGGTTTTGACAGTGGTAACAGCTAAACGTATCAGCGATATATCAGGACCTGCTTCGTCTCTGCTGATGAACTCATACACTCAAAGGAAGTGCATTAAAATTCATATAAAAAAGAAAAGTTCCTGTTAAAAACGGATCTCTGGGACATCCTGTTAAACGAGAAGCAGAGCTGAAGTCAAGCTAGAATAAAAGATTTGCAATATTCTTGACCAACCAAACACTACAGCTGATTGAATTAAAACACAGAAATAGAGTAGAATTGGTACAGTTATATGAGTTGTTACTCTAGCAACAAACATAACATCAGAAAAAAAGCATTATGGTCTGTTGTTGGTGTTCAAGCTGGAACTATGGTTTTCTGCAACGTTAGCTCAAACTGGCAGGATTAAGATTTAAGAACCTCACAAATTCTTTATTTATGTCTTTGTCTTTATATATTTATGGAACATTAATAGTAAAACATATTTATTGATTGCCTTAATTGTAAAAATTGACAAATATTTACATTTTAATTAACAAATTCGGACATAATATTGAGCTTTAGAGCAGTTGACCAATTAGCAACTTTGCATACACTTAGTCGAGTTTCATTCATTATAAAGCTAACACACACTCAGTCTAATCACACACTGCCCTTTCCTCTCCCTCTCTCTCTCTCTCTCTCTCTCTCTCTCTCTCTCTCTCTCTATCTATCTATCTCTCGCCCTCTCTCTCTCTTTCCCCCTCTTCCTGTCTCTCTCTCTCTTACTTTTTCTCTCCCCGGTCTCCCTCTTTCTCTATCTCTCTTTCTCTATCTCTCTCCCTGCTTCTCTTACTCTCTCTCTCTCTCTCTCTCTCTCTCTTCTCTCTCTCTCTATCTCTCTCTCTCTCGTCTCTATCTATCTATCCTCTCGCCCTCTCTCTCTCTCTTCTCCCTCTTCCTGTCTCTCTCTCTCTTACTTTTCTATCCCCAGTTGTCTCCTTTCTAGCGTATCTCTCTTTCTCTATCTCTCTTTCTCTCTGTCCCTGTATCTCTCTCTCTCTCTCTCTCTCTCTCTCTCTCTCTCTCTCTCTCTCTCTCTCTCTCTCTCTCTTTCTCTCTCTTTCTCTCTGTCCCTGTATCTCTCTCTCTCTCTCTCTCTCTCTCTCTCTCTCTGTCTCTCTCTCTCCAAAGTTTACAGTTTAAGGTATGACATCATGATTCCACTGACATCAGCTGGTTGATACCACCACTAAATAATTTCCACATTTCACACAACGTGAGAACCACAAACCACCCTTCCATCTCCACATGTGCTTTGTGTGTGTGTGTGTGTGTGTGTGTGTGCGTGTGTGTGTAGCACCACATACTGTAAACTCTTTAAAAAAATGAAACTTAATCCCTCTCCTAAATGCGATTATTTTAAAACATTAAAATCCTTTCATCATAAGAACACAGAAACACATTCAGACTTTTAAAAGCTGAAAATGGAATAAAATTAAATCCAACAATTATATAACGATTGTCGCTACAAAGTGTGTGCTAAGGCGATGTTCAGCAGTTAAAATGTGAATTATTAACATGTCTGACTTGTGCCAAAAGAAACTCATTAAACTGAATCACTGAACTAAACTGAATGATGGGTGTTTTCACACTTGCACGTTTTTCCGAAGCCCGAGGCCTTTTGTATGATGATGTGGTCATGCACGGAAATTGTTTTCATAAACGAGGCGTGGTTTAAAGATATAATCTCTCATCCAACTTAAAATCTGCAGCAATACAAAAGAAGTAGAGTAAAGAAATGTTAATACACTCCAATACACTCCAAACACACACTCATTAAACTCCTAACCCACAATAATTACACTCCTAGTACCAGTGGCGGGCGGTGCGTTTGGATACACCTCTTAATACCACCACTATCACGTTGCAATTACAGAAACCATCAATACAATACAAAAACACCATATGAGAGGAGGTAAAATGCTGATGTCATTGTGGGCCAGCTATCTGTCCCTCTGAGGCGAATTCGAAATCGGATTGGTTAAAGAAACAGTCCCATTGCTAATATAGTTATATAGTTTATAAGTTCTATTAGCAGCACTACTGATTCTGATGGTCCTGGACAGACAGACTGGCAGATCCCCTTATAACTACACATTTCATCTTATAACTACACACTCATTACACACCTAACACACACTCATTACACTCCTAACACAAAATCATTATAAGTACACACTCATTATAACTACACACTCATTACACACCTAACACACACTCATTATAAATACACACTCATTACACTCCTAATACACACTCATTATAACTACACACTTATTACACACACTCATTACAATCCTAATACACACTCATTATAACTACACACTTATTACACTCCTAACACACAGTCATTATAAGTACACACTCATTACACACCTAACACACACTCATTACACACCTAACACACACTCATTATAACTACACACTCATTACACTCCTAATACACACTCATTATAACTACACACTCATTACACTCCTAACACACTCATTATAACTACATACTCTTTACACTCCTAACACACATTCAATATAATTATACACACTCATTAAACTCCTAACACACACTCATTATAACTACACACTCATTACGCTCCTAACACACACTCATTATAACTACACACTCGTTACACTCCTAACACACACTCATTACACTCCTAACACACACTCATTATAATTACACACTCATTACACTTCTAAAGCACATTCATTACACTTCTAAGACACACCCATTACCAACAAAAACATTATAAATAAACACTTGGTATTACATCACCTTCTCTCTCTCTCTCTCTCTCTCTCTCTCTCTCTCTTCTCTCTCTCTCTCTCTCTCTCTCCATGCAGTGGAATGATGCATTCCTGAAAAAAGCAAAGCCGGAATTTAATCTGAGTCGAGTTGAACCTGCGGACGCCTTAACCCAAATACACCACAGCGCCGGCCAGACTCAAGTTTTTTAAGCAGGTATTAATAATAATTATCTGACAGCAAGAAAATAAATACAGACAAATAAATACAATTTATTTTACTACTGCTTGTAAGTTTTGTATTTCCAGTATTGAAATAATTATTCTTCAGATAATATACATTAAAAAACACTCCCTATCAATGATATATCTTATATAACTACATATATTTTATATATACTTTTTGGGTTTTTTTATTTTTCACAACCCACACACACATGCTCTATAAAACGCTCATTACACAGAATGTGATATTAGACTTTTATTACTTTAAATCAGTAGATTCCTTGTCTGCCAGTAATTATGTCCTGGTTTCCTGATTTTATTTGTTCGTGTCTCGTGTTCCTGTTTCAGTTCTGTTTTGTGGTCTTAGTTAATCTTATGGATTCGGATTGCTCTTCCTTGTAATAGAATCGGGCAACAATTAATGGAAAAAAGCGGTGGTTGTAAATAATCACTCAAACCAGATGGGTAATTATGCGAGCGGTTTCTTTTTGGACTGGACGTATTATTATTATTGTTTAGTGTGTGAATGTTTTAGTGTTCATTTTTTCAGGTTCATTGATTGTGCAGATTTTTGGGGTTTATTTCTATGTGAGTGTTTCTGGTGGGTTTATCATGTTTACTTCCCTGTGCGAATGTTTTTGTTGTTTGTGTTTTGTATTCGGATTGTGTGTATTTGGTTTGTAGATGTTGTTATTGGGTTTATTAGTGTGCGAATTTGGTGTGTTTGGTGCCTCCAGATCAGTTATCTCTCATGAGAGGTTCATTCAGTGGAACCATCTGTTGCCCGATGACCCGCTGCTGCCAACACTGTGTGCTGTGTTTGTGTGTGTGTGTATTTTGTGTATGTGCATGTGTGTGTGTGTGTGTGTTTGGCTCTGCCTGAGTTCAGTGATTGGTTCAGTGGGCCAACACAGTCAGAGTCTGGCATGAAGGTTCTGTGTGTGTGTGTGTGTGTGTGTGTGATGTCTGTGTGTGTGTAGAGAAAGAAAGAGACAGAAATTGTGGTTGGCTCGTGGCCTTGAAAACTGTCTGCCAGGGTGGCATTTTATTCTCTCTCTCTCTCTCTCTCTCTCTCTCTCTCTCTCTCTCTCTGTATGTGTGTAAGTGTGTAGCACATGGTTTGAGTTCACACTTGTTTTCTAAAGCGCAGAAATTTTATTGATCATTTCTGTTTGATAAGAAACAAAAGGGGCCTTCACACACAGCTGTTAAGCGTGATACTCTTGTGTGTGTGTCTGTGTGTGTGCGTGTGTGTGCGCCCGCTATAATATGTTTATTCACAACATGCTAATTTGTAAAATAAATAAAGACATCACATTGTCCCTTCTATGCTTTACTCATGTCTACATGTCTGCCTGTCTGCCTGTCTATGTCCTCTTCTATCTGCCTGTAATTCTGCCTGCATCACTCACTCTGTCTCACAGTATGTCTGTCCGTCTACTTGTTACTGTTTTTCTGTCTCTATTTCACAGTCTCTGTCTATCTGGTACTGTAAAACTCTCTCTTACTCTTTATCTGTCTGTCTATCTATTACTGATTCTGTCTCTGTCTTACAGTCTGTCTATCTGTTACTGTTTTTCTGTCTCTGTCTCACAGTTGGTCTGTCTATCTGTTACTGTCTGTCTGTTCCTCACTCTTTATCTGTCTATCTATCACTGCTTATTTGTCTGTCTGTCCCCTATTCTGTCTACATCGTGTCTTTTTGTCTCTGTCTATCTGTCTGTTTCTCTAGTCTTTCTGTCCATCATTCTTAGTCTGTTGACTGTTTATTTGTAATGATCTGTCTGTCCATCCGTCCCTTACGTCCACTATATCTTTTTATTTATTTGTCAGTATGTCTATTTCACCTTTTGTCTGTCTGTCTCACAGTCTATTGCTGTCTGTCTTTTTATCTGCCTGTGTGTCTGTCAAAGGGTATCTGTCTGTCTATCTTTTTCTCAGTCTGTCTCATAGTCTATCTCTCCATCTTTCTATCACTCTTTGTATCTCTGGAGGAAATGAATCTCTTTGCTACACAGCAGCTTTATTTTCAGAGCAAACACCAGGAGTGTTTGATGTTGGAATTACATATGTGTGTGCACGTGTGTGTGTGTGTGTGTGTAAAAGTCAGCTTTGAACTTCTCACTTCTTCTTTTAAAAAACATTGCGTTAAATTAATAATAATGTGTGAACACACACACACACACACACACACACACACACAGATTAAATGAATGTTTAGTGTTAAACCAGCCAAACGTCTCGCTATGAAATTTGATTAAAATATAAGCAGATATTTATATTACTCCAGATTATAATATAATATTTCTTTTTGATTGTTTTCGACGGAAAATATTAATCATTAGTGTGACTCTTCCCAGTCTTTTTTCCTCCAAGGCACATTTTTATAAATGCTATGGTAGACCACGAACAGTAACCACTGAAAACACCACATCACGTGGTCTTGTCTTCAAGTTTACTGGAAATCATGGCACGATTGGACGTTTCTCCCCACAGAGAGGACAAACCGGAGCCGGCGCTGAGAGACCGCTCGTGAAAAGCGAACCGCTATTTACTGCAGTCATCCCCGCGACCGGCGTCTCCGCTCCCGGTTTCCTTCTGTTTAGGTTATCACAAGCCTCATAGAAATGTTACTGTAGCAATATGTCATGTTCAAATATTAATAACTATTAATATTCATTCGTGGTGTTCCATCAGCAGCACTGTCCTTGCAGCTTGAAGCAGCAGAATGTGTCGTCTCCAGCGGCGTCTCCAGCCTCCAGCCTCAATAGCAACTTCGAACCAAAAGCGCTGTTCTATACGGTTTTTATTTAGCTTTAATGCACCAGTATAAAGTGGGTGGATATAAAGTTTAAAACCGGCTCCCTCACACCTCCACGCTTTATACAGCGGAATATCAAACTGATTCAATTTATTAATGCAAATAAAAATAAAAACACGATTTAAAGTCCACTGTAGAATTGGCTTCCTATAAGCAAAACTAAATTTAAATACGTTATTAATTGACCTAAAGTCGTTATAAAAAGTCTTCTTGTATAAAGTCCAGCCCCCCAACCTGTTGTTCACACAGAGATACAGTATAACTGTATCGTTAGCTAGATGCTTATCTGTTTTGCTAACTCAATAGTAAGTTAAGCGTCTGATTTGTTAAGTGTTCAGCAGAATAATTGTATAACCCTGTAGCTGCTAGCTGATTAGTGGGATAAGTGTCTGATTTGCTAGCTGATTAGCAGGATGAATGGCTGATTTGCTATCTGATTAGCGGGATAAGTGTCTGATTTGTAAGCTGATTAGTAGGATAAATGTCTGATTTGCTAGCTGATTAGCAAGATAAGTGTCTGATTTGCTAGATGATTAGTGGGATAAGTGTCTGATTTGCTAGCTAATTAGCGGGATAAGTGTCTGATTTACTAGCTGATTAGCGGGATAAGTGTCTGATTTGTAAGCTGATTAGCAGGATAAATGTCTGATTTGCTATCTGATTAGCAGGATAAGTGTCTGATTTGTAAGCTGATTAGCAGGATGAATGTCTGATTTGCTAGCTGATTAGCACGATAAGTGTCTGATTTGTAAGCTGATTAGCGGGATGAATGGCTGATTTGCTAGCTGATTAGCGAGATAAGTGTCTGTTTTGTTAGCTGATTAGCAGGATGAATGTCTGATTTGCTAGCTGATTAGTAGGATGAATGTTTGATTTGCTATCTGATTAGCAGGATAAGTGTCTGATTTGCTAGCTGATTAGTGGAATAAGTGTCTGATTTGTAAGCGGATTAGCAGGATGAATGTCTGATTTGCTAGCTGATCAGCAGGATAAGTGTCTGTTTTTTCAGCCGATCAGCAGGTTGAATGTCTGATTTGTTAGCTAATTAGCGGGATCTGTCTAGTCTGATAAATTGCTGTTATTCCTGACACATTGAGGTGATAAATGGACTCACCGACAGAATAACTGGAAGTCATGGATCTCTGTGTGTGTGTGTGTGTGTGTGTGTGTGTGTGTATGTGTGTGTCTTGAAAATTTCCAGTTCCCTGTTGAGGTTATAAGATGTAACACACATGCCACATTTACCCATCTGTTACACACTAACACACTTTTTGACTCCCTATCTGCTACAGTATGCCACAAACATGCTACATGCAGACGCACTATAATTTGGTTCTCTCTCTCTCTCTCTCTCTCTCTCTCTCTCTCTCATATACACACACACACACACACTTGTGAATGGTGTCAAGTCCTGCCCTCTTTTCATCTTTTGTACAGTACAGAATGGAGAGAAAATGACAACATGTGTTGCTGAGTAATAGTTGACTTCTGTCTTTTCTTTTACTCTCTCTTTTCACTCTCTCTCTCTGTCTTTCTCTCTCTCTCTTTCTCTTTGTAATTTAAAAAGACAATAAATTAAAGACTTAAGCTTTCTCTCTTTCTTACTTTTCATTCTCTCGCTCTTTTTCTCTCTCTTTTCTCTCTCTTCCACCTCCTCTCTCTTTCTCCTTCTTTTAAAATGACAATAACTTGAAAATGTATCTTTCTTTTTCTCTCTCTCTCTCTCTCTTTCTTGCTCTCTCTCTTTCTTGCTCTATCTCTTTTGTACATTCTAACCCTGATGCTCTCACACACTGTTTGGGTGTTGACCAGTTGTTTTTCTTTTCTTACTCGTCTTTGTTTCCTGTAAAAAGAGATTAAAATAAATACACACGTAGGTGGAAAAGGGTGTGGCTTTAAAAACCTGGTAGTTATATCACAACAATAAACTCACAGAGACGGCGAGTACAGCTTTATTAATATTTAATAAACTTACAGACACGCTGAGTACAGCTTTATTAATATTTAATAAACTTACAGACACGCTGAGTACAGCTTTATTAATATTCAATAAATAAACTCACAGGACACGGCGAGTACAGCTTATTAAACTAATAAACACACACGCTGAGTACAGCTTTATTAATATTTAATAAACTCACAGACACGGCGAGTACAGCTTTATTAATATTTAATAAACTCACAGACACGGCGAGTACAGCTTTTATATTAAATTCACACGACACGGAGAGTAAGCTTTAATTAGATTCAATAAACTCACAGACACGGCGAGTACAGCTTTATTAATATTCAATAAACTCACAGACACGGCGAGTACAGCTTTATTAATATTTAATAAACTCACAGACACGGCGTAATTAAGTACATAAGTACAGCTTTATTATATTCAATAAACTCACAGACACGGCGAGTACAGAGTTTACAGCTTTATTATATTCAAATAAACTCACAGACACGGCGAGTACAGCTTTATTTATATTCAATAAACTCACAGACCACGGTACGAGCAGTAGGTAGCAGCTTTATTTAATATTCAATAAACTCACAGACACGGCGAGTAAGCTTTATTAACTATTCCATCACGACACAGTACAGCGAGTCCAGCTTTATTTATATTCAATAAACTTACAGACACGCTGAGTACAGCTTTATTAATATTCAATAAACTAAACTCACAGGACACGGCGAGTACAGCTTTATTATATTCAATAATAAAACTTACAGACACGCTGAGTGTACAGCTTTATTAATATTCAATAAACTCACAGACACGGCGAGTACAGCTTTATTAATATTCAATAAACTCACAGACACGGCGAGTACAGCTTTATTTATATTCAATAAAACTTACAGACACGCTGAGTACAGCTTAGCTTTAATATTAATATTCAATAAACTCACCAGACACGGACGGCGAGTACAGCTTTATTTATATTCAATAAACTCACAGACACGCTGAGTACAGCTTTATTTATATTCAATAAACTCACAGACACGGCGAGTACAGCTTTATTTATATTCAATAAACTCACAGACACGCTGAGTACAGCTTTATTAATATTCAATAAACTCACAGACAGACACGGCGTACAGAATACAGCGAATTTTATCAATGTTCAATAAACTTACAGACACGCTGAGTACAGCTTTATTAATATTCAAATAAACTCACAGACACGGCGAAGAGTACAGCTTTATTAATATTCAATAAACTCACAGACACGGCGAGAGGAGTACAGCTTTATTTATATTCAATAAACTTACAGACACGCTGAGTACAGCTTTATCAATGTTCAATAAACTTACAGACACGCTGAGGAGTACAGCTTTTTATCACAATGTTCAATAAACTCACAGACACGCCGAGTACAGCTTTATTAATATTTGATAAACTTGTTCATTTTGTATAAAAAATGTAATTGTGGACATATTGCTTTGAAATGGGTGGTAGATATCAAAATAAATATCATAACACTGTTGTTACATTTTCCTGTACACACACACACACACACACACACACACCCACACACACACAAACAAAACACACACACAAACTTTCTCTCAGTGAAGGACATTTCAGGTGAAAGACCCAATAAAAAACATGCTCCAGTTAAGATAGAATCAGACTCCAAAACAAAATTGTGAGTGTGGTGTGTGTGTGTGTGTGTGTGTTGGCTTGGTGCACTATTATTCCCATTATTCACACTTACGGGAGGTTTTATAACATCATCATTATACTGCTATGCTGCAGAGTGCTATTGTTTAACTTATTAAATACACATGTTCCCTCTCTCTGTCTCTCTCTCTCTCTTACACACACATATACACACACATTCTTTAATGTATATTGTGTTTTCAAAGTAATGTTCCTTAAGTGTCTCAGTTTAATTAGAAAAACTCACTGTGTGTGTGTGTGTGTGTGTGTGTTTGCGTTTGTGTGTGTGTGTGTGTGTGTGTGTGTGTGTGTGTAAGAACAAGAGCTGGAAAGGGATATCATAGTTTTAACCTGAATTATTGTTCACAAAACACAGATTGAGTCTTAATGAAAACGATATACTAATGCCTAGGGGCGCCGCTAAAAGAGGAAATGTTAGAATATTTCTAAGGGCCCATGTACTTTGGGGGGCCCCAGAGATATGTATTATTAGTAGTAACAGTACTAGCAGTAACGTAATCAAAATTTTTTCATAGTGCCCAAAATTGCTTTTTGTTCAATTGCTAGCGGCGCCCCCCGTAACACCAATCAAACAGTCATAAAACACACCACACACACACACCGAAACCTGAAGCAAAGCCCTCTAGTTTAACTGCACTATTTATAACACCGCACCTCCTTCAGTCTCTTGGATTTTTGTAATGGAGCTTCTGAGAACTCTGATTATTAGCACATCATAATTACCATCTGGGGTAAAAACAATGGAACTAAAAACTTTAAAACTATAAAGTATAAAACTATAAAAAGTTTAGTTTAAACGAGCCACAGAGTAAATATCGAGTTTAAACAAGCTTTGTTTAGAACATTTTTCTTAAAGTCGAACTTGGTATTTTTTCACAAGAGAATATAAATCCAAATGCTGAACATTGATTCAAAGCACATACTCTTAAAAATTGAATACATTAAACACGAAATAAAGATTAATTAATTAGCTACAGTAAATGTATGATTATTTTTTTCAGTCAGTGAAAGCTGTTTCGAAAAGTTGATCCCGGATTTTGTATGCGTTTTTTTTTTTGTTGATAGATTGTTGACGAGGTTAAAGTATTTCCTATTTTTACCTCATTTACATCTCATTTCTTAATATTTTGTTTGTTTTATCTGCAAAAATTTGATTATAGTTTTGGAAGTTATAATATTTCTGATGGAAAAATGCTTAGTTGCGCATACAGAACAACATTTATTTCTAAGGTTCCACTGCATGTTTAAAAAAAAAATATATGTTTTAATATTTGGTCCTTCCAAAATTATTTGATTTCATTAGAGCTTGACAATATGGGCAAAGTTTTATATCACGATATATATATATATATATATATATATATATATATATATATATATATATATATATATATATATATATATATAAATTTCGGTTAGTACGAGATATAATTCCGATATCGATATGAGTATTAGAAAAGCCTCATAAAAACTGCCAATCGAGGTCTGTACCTACAAACATCTAAACAATTAATTTGCCAAGTCTATAAAACCTCTTCTACAACTATATAATATTTTAGAATTTTTAAAATTTAAAACGTACAAATAAGTTAATGTTTACCTTTTATTTGTTTGTTTAGACTTTAGACATTAATAAGTGGCACTGAAATAGAGCCATACATACATATATACATATACATATACACACACACACACACACACACACACACACACACACACACACACACACACACACACACACACACACACACACACACACACACACACACACACACACACACACACACACACCCACACACACCACACACACACACACACACACACACACACACTAAGAGTGGAAGTGGTGGCTCATGGTTAAGGTGTTGGATTACCAACCCGAAGGTTGTGGGTTCGATTCCCAGCTCCTGGCAAGCCACCACTGTTGGACCCCTGAGCAAGGCCCTTAACCCTCAGTTGTATAACAAGGTAATAGTATTGAATAGTAAAAGAATATTGTAAGTCGCTCTGGATAAGGGCATCTGCCAAATGCACTGTTTAAAGAAGACAGAAGACAGCATTAATATGCCTGGTGCAGTAGACAGTGAAATAAAAGGACATTGTCCTATTGTCCAAAAACATAGTGCTTAATAAAAAACACACAAAAGTGCTTATGTGCAAACAGTTCTAGACAAATGACAGTGCAGCCGACAGACAGTAATTCCGTACAGGACAGTAATTCCCTCACACACTGATAATACAGCACTGAACAGTATACATTGTGTAAAGTACTCTCTCTTTGTTGGCCCGTCTGAAAAGGTAGAAATGCTTTGTGAACGTCATCTTTAAACATACAATATCAGCAGTTAATAATCTCTTTCAGGTGTATATACATGAAGAGAAGATGAAATGATAAGACTCATGAAAGACAGCAGGACTTAGGTCGCTTCCTGGGTCTGCGGAAGGTCTCGACATGCGTCCACACAGAGGTATCCAGGTGATCTGTGCTGCCCCTGGCAGTAAGGAGGGGTAAAGTAAAATCATTTAAAATTCCACAGTTAACAGTTCGGGGAGCTGGAATTTCAACAGCGGATAACATGGAGTGGGTTATGACATCACACCCATGAATGTGTGCTGATTACTGTGATCATGTGGTTACATTCTAATATATTATAAATTCTGTTGTTAATATTAAGGTTTTGTTAGTGGAAAAAACCCCACCGTTTAAGATTCATGTTAAAAGGCAGTCTTTGGCTTCATTATTTTCTCTCCTAAAGTAAATAAATACAGAGAAAACACTAGGATGTGTTACATTAGATATAAATCTTACAAAAAAAAATCTTAATGTCATTTTTTCACTGGGGCACAAAATAAATTAGCTAAAAACAAGTGTTTGAAATAAACTTGTAAAGCATTCATTAGTTCCAGCTAAAATAAGCTACAAACTCTAAAATAACACTTTTTATTTTATTTATAAGTTTTTAAGGCTTTTCTAGTTATTTTTTTCTAGATTATTGTCCAGTATATTAGCAGTCACAGAAAGCATTAGCAATAACTGATGCAAATCCATTAAAAACAGCAGTGTTTGTTTCAATACATAATGTAAAAATCTTCAGTTAAAAAAAAACAATTAACCCCTAACAAAAGCTGGCAAAACCCTCGTTAATAATGGAGCTAAAAAAAAGTTTATAATAAGTTTAATATAAGAATTATAAAATGGCTAAATTCAAAACATAAAACATCACATGTATTGAAAAATGATTATTTTATACCTAAGCTTTATTTCTGTTTTTAATCCCTTTTTGTATTAACAATTTTTTATTTAGCTACAGTTGTGTTTACAAAATAATTATACAAAAATATTAACATGTTATTTTGATATTAAAAAAATTCCGCCATCGTCGTCAGAGGCTAAAGGGAGCTGTGTGTGCCGTCTCTTTTAAAAACATTAAACATAAAAGTGTCAAAAATCACATTAACATGTCTTGGCTGATCGAGTACATTTCCAGTAAGGGAACATTGCGGACATTTTATTTCTGGGATACAGTCTGTGGTGCCTAAAATCACTCTCACACATACACACACACACACACACACACACACACACACACATATACACAGTGTAAAGTTTATCTCCAGCAGCCCTTAATTACAGTAAACAAGCGCTGCTCATTATCACACCATCAACTGTTCTCACTCTCTGAAGAACCTGTTTCACTTCTGCAGTGTCCACAGGTGTGTAAGATGTCTATCAGATCTATCAGGGAATCTCTCTTTTTTCTCTCTCTCTCTCACACACACACACACACACACGTCTACCCGCCCGCATTCCCTGTCCTGATAAGAGCGATGTATTCGCTGCCTTTAGCAATTAACTATGTTTAAGTGTGTAGTTACATCATTGTTCTCTCTGTGTGTGTGTGTGTGTGTGTGTGTACAGACACGTTATGTCATAACTTCACTTACTGAACTTTAGCCTTTTAACCTGCAGGTGCATTCCTTTACTTTTTCATTCATGCTCTAAATATTTACACTTGTTCTTCACCACTGCTTTTTTCTTTGCCTGTCTGTCTGTGTGTCTGTCTGTTAGCAGACTTATTCTCTTGAGCTCTTGTTCTAGACCCTTTTTAGGGAGACATTTACCCGCTCTCTGTCAGTGCTGCCAACTATCAGCTACCAACATTTCTATAATTTTTTAATAAAAAAGGAAAATAACTAAAAACTGCAGCACATGTTAAAAACGTGATCAGAGATTTTTTTAAATTCTTTTTGCTATCCTGCGCATGTGTGACAACCTTTTGTTAGTAGTGCAACTGCTTGTGCAGCACGTCAGCCGGAGACAGGGGACGATCTCAAAAAATCACTTTTATAAACCGTCTCACAAAGCATAGGAGGTTATAAAGCATTTCCTATCATTCTAAAAATGAGTTCACCCGAATATAACATGACATATTAAACGAGTCACTAATTCAGGATTCGTAATTGTTTTCATTGAGTCGAATGGAAGGTCGTGTCTGTGATTCACTAAAACGAGGTAATAAATTGTGTAAAGAGCGAATTCTTCATACTGTAGTTAATTATCATTATCCAAGTGACGGTAATTTAGTTATGAGCAGTGATTTGGTCTTTATCTGGTGAATCTCGCTTCATTGAACAGAAATGATGTTAGTTTATGTGATTGATTGTGTTTATATTTGTACATTCCGTAATACACAACTACAACACTAGCTAGTGTATCAGTAACAGTAGTGATACCTAAGACCACCTAAAGATGAAATCACACTTTTCTCACCTCACATTTTCTTTTTCAAGTTTCTTTTACAAGTTGCTCCTTACACATTCCTACAGTTTTATCTATGTTTGTTTTCTGTCTATTATCTGTCAAATATGTCTTTGTTTTCTCTGTCTGACCTTCTCTAAATGTCCTTTTTCTGTGTCTGCCTCTTTAGCCTTTTTTTGCTTGTCTGTCACAGTCTGTCTATCCGTCTGTCTCCTTCGACTGCCCTGTCATTCGTCCTCCCACTATTTGCCTTTCTGTTGCCTTTCTGTTCCCCTTTATGTTTGTCCCCTTTTCCTTCTACATGGTCTAGCTCTTTTTTGATGTATGTTTGTTTGTCTGTTCCTTAATATGGTTCCCTGTCTGTCCTCATCTATTTGTCTTTTTCTTTTTTCTGAGTATGCTATTTTTCTCTCTCCTTCAGTCTGTCCGCCTGTCTGTCTCTCTCTCAGTTGGTCTGTCTTTCTGTCTGTCTGTCTCTCTCTCTCTCTAATGGCCTGTATGTCTCTCTTTTTTCCCACTTTCTTTGCCCGTCTGTCTGTCTGTCTCTCTCTCTTACTGTCTGTTATCTCTCTCTGTCGGTCGGTCGGTCTGTCAAGTCAAAGTCAAAGTCAAAAAAGGCTTTATGTCTGTCTGTCTCTCTTCCTCTTTCTCTCTCTCGGTCTGTCTTCCTCTGTGTGTGTTGTCTCTCTTTCTCTCTCTCTCCGTCGGTCGGTCTGTCTGTCTGTCTCTGTCTCTCTCTCTCTCTCGGTCGGTCTGCCTCACTCTCCTTGTGCAGTGTGCAGAGGGGGCGGGGCAAGGGGCGGGGCCGCGTCTCTCTGTGCACGTGCAGCAGGTTTTCGATTTAGAAGCGAGAAGTCCACACGCGCGGCTGCTCGCGACTTCAACACACAAACTAAACGGCAACTTTTTACATTTTTTTCTATCCGCGCGCAGCGAAATCAAGGAAAATTAATTACACCCACCGGAAATTATTCACAGCACAGACTGCACACTCGGAGACTCCTGCTGGACTAAACACACACACCGAATCTGCTTTACTGCTGAACTCGACTCGGTTCTGTTCGGTGTCACACGCCGCATCATATTCACATACACACACGCGCGCGCCGTCAGGTGCTAGTGAGAGACATACAAGCACGCACGCACTTACGAATGCACATTTAGGCTCGAGGATGACAGATGCACGCGGGCGGCAGGACTCTTCACCGTGAGCTCGAGACTGAAAAAACGGAATCCTCGCACTCCGTCAGTGCGCGCGCGTGTGCTTGCATGTGAGTTGTTCTATTGCGCGCAGTAAGTTGGTTGGCGCGAGCGTGCGGTAGAGGTGCGTTTGCTGCGCTTTGCAGGATTATTTAACTTTTTTTTTTCCCTGTTTTTTTTTTTTTTAAACTGCGGCAACATCCTCGGACCGACCGACTCTTTCTCTCCTACTCTGTGTGCGCTCGCGCTGCAGCGCGCTGGGGGGGGGGGGGGGGGACTAGGAGACCATCCGCGCGCTCTGAGGAACTTCATCACCGCCAGGACATAAGAGAAGAACAGAAAGAGTAAAATCAAACGAGAGAGTAAGAAAAAAGAGGAGTAAAAAAAAGAAAAAGATGCGTGTGTGGAGCGCGGCGGTCTGTTTGGCGGTGGTGTTTGCGCTTTTCGGGGTCGGCGGGTCACACGCGCAGCTTTGCCCAGCGCAGTGCTCGTGCGTCGGGACCACTGTGGACTGTCACGCGCAGGGACTGCGGAGCGTTCCGCGAGACATCCCGCCGCGGCACCGAGCGACTGTGAGTCTTATTATTATTATTATAAAATATTTATTTATTAATGATATTATTATTATTATTAACTACATTGTGTATACCCCACGTTTTTTTAAATTAATAATTATTGTCTTTTTATAATTAATATTAATAGTAGCAGTGTTATGATCGTTTATATTGGTGTCACACTGTCTTCTTATGATGACGTCACCCCATAACTACTTCCTGTTTTAAGTGTTAATTATAAGGTACAATTCTTAATTAACAGTAAAGTGTATTTTTAGGTGTAATCTAAAATATTTAATTCCAGTTAATTGGCAATAATTTTATTACACTTGTGCACGCTGCGAAAAATCTTCGTGTACAAAAATAAACTTTCAATTTAAAACTTTTTTTATTTATATAAAATTTTTTTATTTTATTTTATTATATATTATTTTTCAATAAAAATATCTCACACTGTTTTTAGTGCAGCTTTTCTTATGTGCTGTTATAAATTACAATAAGATTTATTTAAGTAATAATTAATTAAGAAGGTATTTATATGTCTTACTGAGTTACTGGTCAATTAAGTAATGCCAATAATAATAATAATAATAATAATAATAACCATAATAACAATAATAATAACAGTAATAATAAATAATATATTTATATAATATATATAATATTTCTTTCTAAAATTTTCAGTAACTTTTAACCTCTAACTTGTGTAGATTCTGTGTGTGCATGTGCCTGTGTGTGTGTGTGTGTGTGTTTTCGTCAAACTAAAATTTTCAGTCCTTTACATATAAAGATTACTGCATGTCTCAAGTCACACATAGTTCAGCGTTCTGTAATAGCGAAGAAAGAATCCAGAGCTGTCATGAATTCCCATGATGCATTGTGGCAGATTAACATCCGAAACATGTGTTGAGAATCTCTTTAATACACAGCAGGAACAGAGAACAAGACAGGTTTCAAGCCCAAAGTCTAAACTTGTTGTAATTCTGTATGAAGATAAATGTGTGTGTGACCAGAATTCTGTCTGTGTGTGTGTGTGTGTGTGTGTGTTTAGTGACCTCAACAATAACAACCTGACCAAAATCACGAAGGCTGACTTTGCGGGGCTTCGAAATCTACGCGTACTGTGAGTATAAGCAAACACACACACACACACACACACACACACACACACACACACAGTATATTTTTTGTGCTATTATTTTTATTACTCAATTGTGGTTACTTTAAAATAGAGAGACAAGTAGTTAAAGATAGATACAGTGTGTGTGTGTGTCTGTGAGAGAAATAGTAAGTGTAAGAGAGACAGAGGGATAGAAAAAAGACAATGGTTCAATGAGAGATAATAATTGGGACATCGAAGGACAGCGTCCTCGAGCTGTGATCCAAATTACTATTCATGTCAGGTGGACAAGCATGTTGCCTAAGTAGTGCCCTTATTTAAGTGCACTTTAAATTGCACATATTATGTAAAGAATATGGTGGAGTGGTAGCTCAGTGGTAAGGGTGTTAGACTGCTGATTAGAAGATTATGGGTTCAGTTCCCCACGTCTGAGACCCTGAGCAAGGCCCCTAAACCTCAACTGCTCAGCTGGAATTCTGGAAGTTCTGGAAGTCTACTAAATACAAGAATTGTAAATATAGTGTGTTTATCTTATACTGAAAACGAGAAATAAAGGAAAAGCGACAGAATCAGTCAAAGAGATAGAGAGAGAAAGTGAGATAAAAAGATGGAAACAAATAAACAGGAGAAAAAAAAGTACCACAAGAAAAGAAGGGACTAGACAAAAAAATAGACAGAATAAATCACAGAAAGAAAGAAAATGAGGAAAAGTTGATAGAGTGTAAAATAAAAAAGGGAGAAAAGGAAGGCTGTAAAAAACTAGCAAGCAAAACTTTTTCTAATGGAAAACAGCTAAAGAAAAAAGAAACGGAATGAAAGATGAAAGAAAAAGGAAAAGAAGCAGAAAAAAGAGAGGCAGACGGATAAAAAAAATGTAATAGTATAAGAAATGAGACGAACAAGTGACAAGAAGGAGAGAGAGAGAATGGAGAAAAAGAAGAGACAGAATACAACAAACAGTAAGATAGAAAATAGAAAGCAATAAAGACAAAAAAAAAACACAAAATGAAAAGAAAAATTGAAAAAAGAGAAAGAACGAAATAAATAAAAGCAAAAATAATAAACCCATGATAGTATTAATGATTCTCACACCCACGCACACCTACACACACACACCCTTATATGTAAAAGTGTCTATTGTTGGAATGTGACGTGTGTGTGTGTGTGTGTGTGTGTGTGTGTGTGTGTGTGTGTGTGTGTGTGTGTGTGTGTGTGTGTGTGTGTGTGTGTGTGTGTAAGACCGGGGTGTACAGTGTGATCATGTAAGAACAAGTTTACCCACCTAGTGCTGGATTAGAGTTTCACAAAGCAGCTACTTAATCCCGTCTCACTCTCTTCCTCTCTAACTTTTTCCCTCTCTCTTTTTCTTGCTCTTGTCTTTCAGTCTTTCT
>VCAZ01000062.1:35000-95000 GCA_005784505.1 Bagarius yarrelli | reverse complement strand
TGCGTGAATAGGTAGACATGCAGACAGACATGCAGCTTTATCTCTCAATTCCCATTGGCTGCAGTAGTGGACAGGTTTATAGCCCAGGAAGTACAGCTGACTCAGAAGTGCCCTCTAAGCTTACACAGCAATTAATTTTTTTGTCCTATATGTATTCAAGAGTAGTGCGTTAAGGTGAGTTATACTGCCTAATTTTGAGCCTCAATTTTGGTCTTCTGAGACAAATATTAACAAATTCTAAAGATTCTATATAATTCTACACTAAACTCACTAACTAATGGGTTAGTTAGATAGTTTGACATGTTCACCCGACAGCCAATTAATGGCCGCTGTGATCAGTTTGATCCACTGATAAAATTCTGGCAGTGTCTGAAGATTTCAGAAAAAAGTGCAAAAAATAAATGTCACAGATTGTGTTTGTTTGCTGCTATGTACCATTTAGAGACAATCAGGAGTTATGATGCAAAACTCTGGATAGGTCATCATGTGTGTGTCCGTTTTTGACACTTTTGACTTGTAAAGTCTGACATTACGACAAGTGAGATCCTACAGTGTGACATAGGAATCATGTTCGTACAGTCTGACAACCAACGATTTCAAAGACTATTAAAAATCACACGGTGTAAATCCGGCTTTAGTCACCGTGGGTCTCTTGGCACGACTGCTTCTGCTAAATTAAACCACCTGCTTGTAAAAACATAAATTAAAAGCACGTAAAATATTACACACACACACACACATATACGTATATATATATATTCTGCCAAATGTTTTTGAACCCCCAGAACGTATTATGTTTAATACAGTTAATAGCTATTCCTCCTGAACTAGTACACAGCCTTGCGGAACAGAGATTAAATAATAAAAACTAAATCAATACAAATGGTCAAATCTACATCGCGCTGGTTTTCATTCCAAGCTTTAACGTAGTGTCCCAGAGAAAGTGCCTCTGGTTTGTGACCCTCTTATCAGGTATGCCCCTCCTACCCAGAAAACGCACTAGTTACTAGGGCTGTCTAGATACTAGACAGTAGCTACTAAAGCCTTACAATGCAATACATGTCATGATACATGAGTCATAAAACAAGACATAAAAATATTAGATATATTACAGAAAAATTAAAATAATCAAAAACGTGTCAGAATCGAAGGAGGAAATCGTTTGACACACACTTTTTTAAATATGTATCGATACACTATTGTGAAAAAAATTATCATGATAGCTGTAATAATATTTTTACACGACTCTACCAGGTTCTCTTTATTCCCTTAAATTTGTGATAAATATTAGCATGATTCAGATTCATACTGTATGGCTGAATGTTAGAACTTTATAGACTTTACAACATTATGTGTTTCTTCTTTAATCCATTATTACAAACATGATATACTATGATGGAAAAAAAAGTCGTAAACATCTGGAAAAATATCGAAAAAAAAATTGTACATCATTTTTGCTGGCATGACTAATCCCAGTTGCGTAACATAGTAATGATGGGCCCCAGTGTAGCCCATAAGATACACAGAATCCTTTAAAAAAAGCATGTGAACTCTGATTTACAACAAATAAAATAAAACTATTCAATATGTGGAATATTTTTTCCTGAGACCCCACTTTTTGCAAATTCATTGGTCTGTGTTAAATAACAGGCGAGTGCTTGTTGCCACTGTCATCGGTTCACAAAGCGCAGGATTGCTTTTATTATCCAATCACTGATCAACGATTTTGGTTTTAATGAGAAAAAAAAACAATGTGAGGGTGGATTCAAACCCAGACACTCTCAAAAAACGCTCAGAAATGCTAAAAAAACTCTACTACAAAATAGGGGGTGACACTTATCCCACGAGTCGAGAAGAGGCGAGACACAAGACTGGGTTTACGAGACAAGACGAGACAAAATTTTTAGACTAAGGGGGACATTCGTAAAGCTCGCGCTTGTAAAACTAATAAAACTGTAGGGTTCCTTTAGGAGAAGTTCCATCATTTCATAGTTATGAGATTTTCTTTAAACTTCAAAGTAGCTCTTAATATAGCTGTTGCAACAGACGCTGCTTCAGCTGTGGATGGTAGAGTTCAGAATTAGATTAAGTTTGTCATGATGATGATGTTCTCCATGTTTACTTGTTGCTTTATAAAGCGTAAATGTCTTTATTTATCACATGGTAGCACAGTGCTTAAGGTGTTGGCCTGCTAATTGGAAGACCCGGGTACAATTTCCAGCATCACTAAACTGCCACTGCTGGGCCCCTGAGCAAGGCCACAGTGCCACAAATGTAAATATACTCTACAGCACAGTTAAATTAGGGTTTTTTTTTTTGCATATCTCATCTTAGAAAGTTGGGGTTAGGGTGCAGGGTCAGCTTTGATATAGAACCCCTGGAGCAGGAAGTAAGGACCCAACAGTGGCTGACTGGCGGTGGTGGTGGAGTTTGACCCCAGATCTTCCAATCAACAACTAAGCACCAAAACCATTTAAGCCACCATTGCTCGGGTCTACGGTGGCTCTGAAGCCCTGAATACCAACATGTAAGGTGGACATACTACTTGGATGGAATGGCACCACATTTCAGCTAACCATAAGTAGCCAAGCTGACTGCTAGCATGTTTTGGAAACGGTGGGAACAAAGAGGAACCCAAATACTTTAGAGGGAAACACAGACGCACAATAAAGAGACAATTTGGGCTAAAAATAAATCACATGACGATTTTAATTTGAAAACTCATTCAAGCCCAAACAGATATCTAATTGTCCTTTAAGATCAAACATCAATTAACATCTTTAGCTTGATTAGCTTATTTTTACAGAATATATCACAGCTTTTATCAAGCTTCCATGCTTTTATTCTCCTGCACCAACATTCTGGCACGTCCAAGATAGTTATGGACAATGTGTAGTGGGTGTCAGGGGTTTTATAAGTGTCCAGGAAGAGAAGAGTTAAAGCAGAGAGAAGCGAGCGAGGAATGAGGATGGACTCCACCACCCTTGGGCCTCAGTCCTTCTCATCACACTTCATCATTCTTTGAGCTGGGGCCGTTCTCTCGCCCCTCCCCTGCCGCTGCTTTTATTTCCTCTTCTTTTTAGTGCCCATCTAATGGCTTATTTATTACATCCATACTTTATACGAAGGATCCTGTGTGGCCTAATTAAGGGCCACGCTTCTTTGGAATTCTATGATAATTAAGGGCCTTCGTTGTTTTAATATTAGTCCTCGCCAGGCTGGAACTCTTGTTCCGTCTCCGCATTCCCACAGGAGTTTCTTTTATAGGACCGATGAAACCGAGGCAGGATGATGGTGGATGTTTATACGGCTGCTCTGAAAGTTGAGTCTCCTCCGGTCTCTTGCCTCAAATGTCCTTCTAGCAAGCTGCGGACAGGTGGAGGAACTCGACTGCCATAACGGCCTGCTTTGAAGCTTTACGTTCTATTTCGAAGATTGTTTTCTGTTCAAACTTTGAGGGGTTGGGGGGTGGACTGGTGGGGGCTTAAATCCTGACATTTTTTATTTTTATTTACATTTCTGGCATTTGGCAGATGTTTTTATTCAGTGTGACTTACTGTACATTTATCTTATTTGTCCATATAAGCAGTTGACGGTTAAAGGCTTAGCGCTGGCAGTATGGTGGTGCTGGGAATTAAACCGATGGCCTTTAGATCAGTGGTCCAACATCTTGTCCTGTGCTACCACTGCTCGCTCCCTTTATTACTTACTTACTCACAGCATAGGATCTCCAAGGATCTTCAGGTATGCTGTTGCTTTTTCTTCCAAACAAGATTACATTTTACAATAAGACGTTTCTGACTCAGCGAGAGAAAATAATCGTGAAAACTGTGTTTGCTTGCATTTCTTAATAGAAAAACACAGAGTTCAGCTGCTAAATAAACATTTCTCATCAGACAAGAATTCTCCCAACGGAAAAGCCACAACTCTGAGTAAGTTCTGTAAGGTAGAGAAGGTCCTAGAGGTAAAACCCTACACCGTGTTCTTAGGGAAGATCGACATCATGATATTTGTTACTGTTACAGGGTTTTCTGGGGGGGGGGGTTAGAAGGGGTGCTGGCATTGGAATATATTAAAACAGAGTCAAGATACAGAAAATAATGGACAGTTTTTATGGTCTGCGTAGCTCGTATCGGTTTACTAGACATATAAACGCTCTGGAGATAATTGCTGCCTGGCCCCCGGGGAACGTTCCGGAATGCTTGAGTGGCATTTCTTATATTTCTACAGAATGTAAATGCTCTCAAATCCAATTGCTTGAGCATAAACATGCAATAGCTTCTGCACACATTCACATGCTGACACGTATCAACAGTTATAACATTTAATAACACATACACACATGTCAACGATTGATATTATCAAAGATAAGAGATTAGATGGCTAGCATTCCCTGTGAAAACGCTATAAATAATTAAGATCAGTGAAATATATAAAAGATTTCAAACTAGCGTGTAAAAGCCTTCAGCAAATCCTCTCAGGCTAGGATAGGATATGCTAGCTAGCTAGCTACTCATACCACCAAATACTTCAATAATTAATAAAACTTTATAAGGTCTTTAATGAAAACCATCGACCTCAATAACACCGCTCCAAGCTCGCGCTAGCTGCTATAACTGCAGAATTTACAAATACAAATATTCTTTAAAGAAAATACTCTCAGGTTTGCTGTGTCAGCCAGATGGCTAGCATTAGCAGTGAAACTAGTCAGTTTAGTTTGTGTAACTATTGTAATCACGGAAGATAAAAACATTTTTAAATAAAAAGTGATGCTAGCTAAGATTTAGGACTTTATGTGCCTGATTCTCCACAGCCATTTTTTAGCCGAAGTGCTGATGGCTCCTCGTTGTTTCTCTTCGTCACCTGATGCTAAGCTGAAGGACGTCCGATTTACACCAAAAACCCAGAGTCACTGAAAAGCCTGTCTTCACGATCTGCTCTTATCCTTAACATGTCTTTGGGCTCTGTGGATGTTTCATTGTGTCTCCAACCGAGCTGTAATTCTGCCAGAGAACATGGCCGTGTCTTCCTCTGCCAGGGCCCGGGCCAAATCCCTGACTTGGCTGCTGTTGCTCTTTTTTGGCAGGTGGTTAGAGCTCACGTCTGCTGGTCCCATCAAAGGTATTAGGTACTTCGAAATGTCCTTCTCTCAATTCTTTTCCCCTTCATTTCCTCCTGCTCATTAGGGGAGGCGGATTCCTTCGTTTAGCTCAGAGCTGAGGGAGGGGGAGTAGGAACACACTCGGGCTTCGGGTTGATTTATTAAGCTCTCATTCGAACCTGCGATATTCTAATCAGGTCTTTGCTCATTCGATAGAAAAACTCCCTGTTCTGTTTCTCACCTGGAAAAAAAACCCAAACAACTTCCTTCCCAAAGCATCCTGCGGTTCGTCCGGCGTGACTTTGCTACACGAAAAAATACAACAGACCTTGAAATGTTCTGAAACACGAGCAGCTTGGGAGAACTTTGCAAATTAGCCGGCTGTGTTAGTGGGACCGTCTCTGGGTGTATGATTAAAACCTGTTTGTTTAGACGTGACCGATGTCCTCTCTGTCTTTAGTCTTACCCGTGGACACGATCAACAGTTATTAAAAAAATAATGCCATGGTAACACATGCTAGCCTGATAGCTACTATACCAGGTGACACCACAGAGAACATTTGTAGGGTAGCCAGAGATGATGATGATAATAATAATAATAATAATAATAATAATAATAATAATTTACACAATAAAGAATTGAGTGTAATGTGTGTTTAATTTAATACAGATTGACTCTTTTTTATAAAAAAATCTTTAACAAAACCACACGTTAAAATTTATCAAATTAAAACATTGGTTGGTTTTAGGTTACAAATCAACAAAATGTGTTAAAGGTCTTTCTTTCTATTTGTCTCTTTTTTGTCCGTTTTTCTCTCTTTCTCTGTCCAATTCCTGTCCTGCTTCATCATTCTTAGGTTGTAGGTCCTCCTCCGTGTCTTTGACTCTACTTACTAAAACTAGTTTTTTTAGCTCAATTTGCCAAAATCAGGATCTCACATTTGCTGTAATGTTACAGGGGGAAACATTGAGCGAACGAGTCTCCTTAAAGGACTGGATGGATCTGAAACTCGGTGGAAGCCCTGGCCTGAAACCTGATCTCAGGGTCCGGTGCCACATTTGGTTTTCATTATTTTGCTTGAAATTTTTACAATAGCACCCTGGGATTAAGTCATGGGGTGAAGTGCAGCCAAGCCAAACATCCTGCCTCCCCCAAAAACATGGAGACTGATGAAAAAGGGAAACAGGTGGAAGGAGGATTCTTCATCTGTTCTTTCTCCTCGTCTCGAAACGTCACACCCCGCATTCGTCTTCAGATCAGGACACGATTTTCACTATAAGGTTTTTGGAAAAGCGATAGAAAGAGCAGATTTTTTTTCCTGCCCTGAACAACGTGTGTGTGTGTGTGTGTGTGTGTGTGTTTGTCCTCTTTTAAAGATAAAAAAACAGATAAAATTAGATCTTATGGTTAAATAATTGAAATAAAAATGATATAAGCAAGAAAAAGAAGTTTTTTGTTTGCGTACAAATAATTTATTGAAATATATTTTGGAATAATTAATGCTTAATAAAATCAGTTTTATTAATTAAAAATAAAGTACAGATATTTCATGATTTATTGTTAACAGTTAAATTATTAAATGATTTATATTTTATTAAATAGATCAATAAATAAATACATTTTTCTTCATGCTGGACTAAAAAGGTTTTTTTTTTCACAATAATAGAATTTTTTTTTAATTTAGTGATAAATTTTATTAATGATTACAATTAATATTCCTTTAAATTAGTTAAAATGATATACAGTTATTGTCAAATGACAAATTTATAATAATAAAAAAAATGTGCAGTTTATCTGCAATGGCTGTAATATAAATCTGATATATAAATTTATTCTTGTTAATAAAATTAATTTTTTATTAATATAAAATGTTCCCGCTTTGGAAAAAAGGGTGCTGCTGTTTTTACACCTGAGCTGTGATGTCACATTGAATGCAGCGTTTTTCCTCATATGATTCAGTAACACCTGTCATTATCGGTGTTATCAGTTCGTCAACATCACTAACACACACACACACACACACACAACATAAACGTCAATGCAACACGATACAGAAGATGGGCGTAAACCCTCATGGTCCTCGGTGGCCATTTTTAACCGCTAAAATAAGTCATATACCCGAGTTTTTTGGTAGCCCAAAAAACAGCAAATTTAGCAAAGCATTTTTGTCATCTTGTTTTCTGACATCACCATTTTTTCCCCCATCAGGACTGAAAATCTCTGGTACGAATGCTTAAACCAGGTTTTTTTTTTCCCTTCTCAAATTTCCAGAAGGTTTCTTATGGCTTGTTCTCAGCGTCTCGCACCCACAGCGCTCTCCCGTTTGTGTTTTCAGCTAAATCAGCCGTAAACCCGCACCACGAAGCCCTTTTCGAAGCTGCTCAGCGTCTCGGACTCTTTTCCGTTCCTTATAAAATGTTAACTGCGGGGGAAAACTTTATTGAATCGAAAAAAAATTCTGCAAACGTCATTTCACACACGGCTCGAGATGTTCCGCTTCCTCTGCTGGACCGTGGGAAAGGCTCTTCAACACCACCAGGGAACAGATTCTTTAAGTAGCTACTCTCGGGTTTGCTCAATAGATGAAGAGTGAAAAGTAGAAGTTTGAGATTAAACTGGGGGTTCATGGGGTAAAAATGTGAATCATGTGTGGAAGTTTGGAGCATTTAAAAAAACCTCAACGTTCTAATTTCTGCAATTATGAGGAAGTGGTTAAGGTGTTGGACTGGTATTCGGAAGATGGTGGTTTCCTTTCCCAGCACCAGCAGGCTGCCACTGTTGGGCCCCTGAGCGAGGCTCTTAACCCTCAAATGGAAAAAAAAAAAGAATTAATTGTAGTCTTTCGGGATGAAGGTGTCTGCCAGAAATGTAAGAGAATTCAAGCCAGATTAGACTTCCATCCCAGCCAGGAATTCTGGAAAATTCTACTGTACTGGCAGACGATAGTGTTACCAATGGACGTAGCTAGCAATTTTGGACCTCATGAAATAATTTCTCTTACACGACTAACAAAACAGATCTCAAAGGGGCCCCCCCCAAGCAGCCTGGGCCCTTAGAATCTTTTAAATAAGGAATATTTGTATAAGTGGACTTCCATGATGTTCTAGAAGAATCGAACTCATTTCTTTGTTTATTCCCTTTTTAACGCTATGCCAGCATTGGCTATTTTTTTTATGGTGTTTACACTCGTACCTCACACACCCACTTAACCTTACATACATGGGGTTTTTTTGGACTGTGGGAGGAACCCGGTGTAAACCCGCACAAGCACGGGGGGGAAAGGAAAACATGCAAACTCCACACAGAAACGCCCCTGCCCAGGGAATCGAACCTGAGACCTTTCTGTGAGGCAACAGTGCTAACCATTAAGCCACCATGCTGCCCCAACTCGTTTCTTTAAGTTAATTTTGAGTTGAATTTCAGTTGAGTTGCACCAATTTTAGTCTAAATGAATGTTAAAATAATTTACTTACAAGTCCAACCCTAGTAAACTGATCTTAAAGAACGGAGACTCGGGATTTAAACCTCATACGTCATTCGGATTATTCAATCAGACTAACTTTAAATAAGACACAAATTAAATCGTTTCATTTTATTTAGCATCGACCGCTGGACATTGCTAATCAGGCTCACATTTTAATGTACACTGAAAGCAAAGGCAGAGGTATTTTTAGTGGGGTTTTTTTACAAACTTACCCGATTCTCCCTTTTAAACTGGAGGTAAAAATAAAGTAGGTAGATATTAGAAAAATTCTAAAACCGAAGACAACCCGAGACATTGCTAGTTATGTAGGTTAAGTTGATATTGAAATTAAAGCTAGAACATGCTAACTAGGTGACCCTGTTTTTGCTAACTAGCAATAGATCTCTAGTTCTAGAGATATATTACATACATGTTTTTGATGTTTGCTAACTAGACAAAAATGACATTTTAAACTAAAGATAAAGCTAAATAAAAGTTGCTAGCTTAATTTTACATTTTTAACTAAATGCTAAAGGTAACGGTAGAGACGATATGTAATGGACACAATCTAAGCTTTTTTTTTTTTGTCCCAAAACATAAAAAAAACCCTTTACCTTAAGTAACTGATGTGATTCAGCGGAAACCTCACACAGGTGAGTAAAAAGGCGGGAATTTGATGGGAAAATTGGAAGTCAGATTTTGGCAGCTATATTTCGTAATGCATGATGGGCAACTGAGTTCATCTGAGTAACATGACAAAAACTCTTATTGTGTGAAGGATTTTTAGATCTTAGAACCAAAGATTGGTTAATTTTTTGTTATTTTCCATCTCAATTGTTGGTTTTTATGATCTTGATCATTTCACGCTCATTATTAGGAATCTGATCGAGTCAAAAATACAGAAAGGCTGTAGTCTAATTTTATAACTAGGGTTTTGGATCTATAATAAGGTCTCGATCCTGTTGTTTAAAAGACTTTAAGTAATTAAAAAGAAAATTTGTAGAAATATCTCTGGGTGATCAGGTAAATTATCAAGACGCAGACGGGTTAAAGTCAAAACACGAAGAATCGACTGAACAAACCAACCAAAAAAGAAACTCGACTCAAATAAAAAAAAGCTGTTTTTTTAAGGAAGGCTCTGTGAGCGCATGACCTGCATGTTTGCTGTCTGTGTGTGTTTTTTGGCTGTGTGTGTGTGGGTGTGTGTGTGTGTGTGTGGGATGAGGGATAAAGCTCTGATACACTCCCACACACTCGGCAGATAACACACAGACTTCCTGTAGGTCTGATACGACCTTTGATATCTAACAGCATCAAAGTGTTAGAAAGGCTTTATAGTTCAAATCAGCCGCTGGTGGGCTTTTCGGATGCACGTGTACGCACACACACACACACACACACACACACTTTCAGGGTTACACATGAATACAGAAAGGTCCCATTGTTTAACAACCAAAACACAAAATTATTTGCTTTTATGTGTTTTTTTTATTCACAAACATGTGCCATTCATTTTTAACTAAAATTAATTTTTAATCTGGTTGGGATTTTTAGGTTGTTTTAAGACAAAAGAGACTTTAGGCTTTATTTACATTTATTTTAAAGGAGAAATTAATGAAATTACATGGAGAAAAAAAATCATTTTAGCTGTTTTTTTATTTTAAGAATAAAGTTTTTATCACTAAAGCAAGATTTACAGAATACAAAAGAAATAGTGTAAAATTTAATCACATTAAATTGTGTGTTTTTATTTTAATATTTTATTTCATTTTAATTTATCACTTTTATGCTTTTTTTCATCGTCTGTGACTTTCATAACTAAAACATACGAGCTTTATTAATTATTATTATATAAACAAACAAATCAAATTAACTGACATTTTACTTTAATTTAGTAGTTTGCATGTAGGGCAGCACGGTGGTTTAGTGTTTAGTACTGTTGCCTCACAGTAAGAAGGTCCTGGGTTCGATTCCCCCTGCAGGGATCTTTCTGTGTGCCGTTTGTACGTTCTCCCTGTGCTTGCGTGGGTTTACTCCGGGTTCTCCGGTTTCCTCCCACAGTCCAAAAACATGTATGTTAGATTCATTAGTGATTTTAAATTGCCCGTAGGAGTGAGTCTGAGTGTGTGTGTATGTGTGGCCCTGTGATGGACTGGTGACCTGGACTGTGAACTGTGTGTCCCACTCCTGTCTTTTGGCCTTTCAGAGACAGCTAGGAGAGACTCCAGCAGATCCCTGTGATCCTGAATTAGGGAAAAAGCGGGTATAGAAGATGGATGGATGGATGGATGGATGGATGGATGGATGGATGGATGGATGGATGGATGGATAGTAGTTTGTCTTTTTTAAAATATATTTTAAAGTCTTACATTTTTTTTTTGTCATTTACTTTTTGTGAATGTCTCAATTATTATTATATAAAGAAAAATAGAAATAAATGTGGATAAAATTGCATAGAAAATTTGTTTTAAATATTGTTTTACCTTTTTTTGTTACAAAGATTTGCAATTTGCATTTAAGTTCTAATTGCTTTTTTTTAAGAAATAATTTTTGCCCCTTAGTGTTTTTAATCAGTTTATTAAATTTTAATGGCCGTGTTATAAAATGGAACCGTCTCATCATCGTTATCGCTGTCAGTAACACACGCGTTTCTTTTTTTTTTCAAGCCAAATGTAATCTTTATTAGTCTGTTTCTGTACAAAAAAACCCACGAAATCACAGAAGAAAAAAAGAAAGGAAAAAAAAAACCCATGCATTTATGTACAGCACATTAATGTGAGCGAGGAGACGAAAGGGTTTCTCCTCCGGTTCTAAGGACGTTCATTAAACATTGTGCTTTTTAATATACTTTCAATATATTTTAAATATTTCACAAAGTTCAGAAAGCAGTACCGCTACCCTTTAACATCGGGAAAAGAAAGGAAGGAAAAGTCAAACCCGGCTTTCTTACACACCCTAAAACACACCAGGACAGGACAGACAGGAAGAGTTTGTGTGTGAAATGTGTGTGTTTGTATTATGGCTCAACCGATGATATTAACGTCAATTTTCTTTCACACGGAAACATAAATAGCGACTGATTGATTTAAAGGTCATTTTACATCGTAAACCGTGTCCCGTACATCTGTTTATTTATAACCGGTTTTAAATCCGTCTCGGAGGCGACGTCATACGACTAAAACCTTGGATAGGATCAAAAAATTTCAGGATTGTACCTAGTACCTCAACATTTGAAAGAAATCTTTCGATTTTTTTTTAATTTATAAGAATGTTGATCGGTTTAACACAAACCGCTCGTACGTTTCTTCGTTAATTACACGGTTAAAACTGCTGACATTTTGATTCGACGGCAAACTTTCAGAATAGAAATTTCCAACTTTGGGAACTTTTCTTTAACATGTAACGATATTTGTCACCTATTTATCATCGATTAATCCGGATCATGTCAACTATCAAGATGACGTCTTTCCTAAATCTATTAAAAAAAAATCAGGTAACAATCTGTTTTTAATTACAAAATGAACACATATATACCGTTAAAAAACCTTTGCAAACTGACTTTAAACATGATGGATTCTGATCGGTCAGACTTTTGCTAGCTAATTTTGCGTTTATTTGGAAGCGCGTAGCCGGTATAAGACATCTAGTCTATTTTTCTTACGTCTGTTTTTTTACTGGTAGTTTTTGACACCTTTAACAGCACCTTGTTAAGAATCTATTGATAAACTGATTCGGGGAATTAGAAAGACGCCACCTACAGTAAATCTGCTGAATTGATCATTTGGAAAGCCAGTAACATGTCAGGTTCAAACGCAGTTGTGATTTTTGCTAATAAGAATCGGCCACAAATGATTATATATTCAAAATCTATAGCAACATAATGACTTTTTTGCTGCTACAAATTCTATAACCCAATCCCATTTCTACCCCTTAGCCTCACCTCTCTGATGCGCGTTAATGTAAAGGGGTAGGTGTGTTTCGAGTCTCTTTCAGTTGAAGGTGTAAACATGGCTGCCTAAGCGACCAGGGAGATTCACAAATACGTATTTTTTAACATTATTAAGGAATTTAACAACCAACAGTCATCTGTTTTATTGCATTCAGTGCTGAGTTCTAATTTTACCCTAATGTTCTTAAAAGAAGACTTGACAGAAGATCCTGTCAGAAATAAAAGAATGGCAGGAAATTAGCTTTTTACCGCACGTACGATGACGTGTACTGGTGCAGTAGTGGTGTCCCATTTCCTAGGGGAATATTTTCATCCCTACACCTCATCACTTTGTTTTAAGGAAAAGGGGGGAGACGTAGGGGTATAAAATAGAACTGGGATTGGGCCTAAATATTTCTAATTTTTCGTGGCCAAAACATTATTTATAAAATATTTCATGTGCTTTAGAGGTTCAGTATGCGAATTTGTGGCTAGGACCGCCTTCGAGTTTCCACTTTCCACTTAAAGAGATTTAATCTTTCGCTCGGTGCTAAAAGAAAAATCAACAATGAATCTAAAGAAATTACTGAATCGTGTGACTTTCAGTTTAAGGTTGGAAATTGCAACAACGCAAGCAATAAATTTAGGAAACAATAAAATTTAACCTTCTTTTAAAAAAACAAAAACAAAAAAAAAACACTTGTGACTTTTTCATCTCAAACACACCGGCGTATGTTTCTGTTTTTGTGATATACCTTATTCAAATTTTTGTCGCTTCCTTTAAGTGCCCCGATAAAAGAAAGTGCAGTCGGAAAGAGAGAAGAACGTACATGAAAAAACGTGAATTAAACAAACTAAAATGAGTTCATTTTTACTGTTAAACAGTAAAACCTGCTTTGGAACAAAAAAACCCAAAAAAAACAGGTGATAAATTTTTGTGTGTTTTTGTTTCGTTTTTACATAGAAAAAAAAGTTGACTTTTCACCTTTTTTTTTTTTTTTTTTTTTTTTTTTTTACAAGATCTACAAGGATTTAAGACATCGAGAAATATGAGATACTAGAATTCAGGCCTAAATCACAGAAAAAAAATCTCAAATCTCAAACATACTTTGTTTTATAAATACATACAAAAAAAAAAATTCACAAGAAGTTTAACATTAATGTCTGGTACCTAAAATGAATAAAGTTGCAGAAAAGCATTCCTGGTTTAACTCTAGCGATTCTCACACACCTGCAACTCTAAAGTAGCTACACACTCATCGACTCATCGTTGGAAAAGAAAATAATAAAAAATGACGCCGATTCTTTAATCGTCGAGCTCAACGTTGTGCATTTGTATCAGTTTAGTAACATCGGTCTCAAAATGGTAGAAAATGGTGTAAGAATGTGGTAGAAATTGGCATTGGCAAGACCTCCCGTTGGTTTAAGAAGCAGGAAAACGTTTGCACTTGTAGCTTTCCTCGTTTCCTGTATTTGCTTTAGAATCTTTTTTTTTTTTTTTTTACCGAGTGCAGGTCCCGTTTCCGCTCGTTACACGACGAAGTTCACGAATATGAACCGAATAGTTAAGATCCGCTCTACATGCAAAAAAAAAAAAAAAAAAAAAAAAAAATAGATGGAGACGAGCGTCACAGCGTTTCAAATCATCTCGATTCCTGAAATCTAGCTGCCTTCGCGTACGTGGTTTCGGCTTCTGGTTCTTTGCGAAACGAGTCCCAAAAAGATGCTGATGGAAAGCGGAACCCGATCCAACAGAAAATATAAAAACAAACAAATGTTAATAGTCTTTCTTATTTTTAATGCACTTTGTCCAGGTTGTCCATGTGGTGGAACAGATGTCCAAAAACAAAAATGTCCTCCAGTAGTTAACGATGCTAAAATGGCGTTGGAGTTCTTGAGATTCTTGAAGTTTTATCATCATCAGCTGAAGCTTAATGAGTGCAAACTTCTCCTTTCTCCTGCTTTACATGGGAGGGACGATGAGACCGGCCATGGCTGCAAAACAAGAAACACAAACACAATCAGCGACCAGCAACACACTTCCAAATGAGTCATATCTGTTTTATTTAAAACACTTCATATCTTTAAAATAGTAAGATTTTAAACAAAAATCTAAAAAAAAAACACAACTAGTCTCAATTTATGAGAAATAAACAGCAGGGTCACATGACCCCCCTACTGACTAGGATAACAAAAAAAACAAAACTATTTATTTCAAACTAATTGTTGCTGAACTAGAGGGTGTACTTACTTTTTCCACTTTATTATTGCGATCTTTTTTGTCACCTGAGCTAAAATGTTGGTTTGTTAAAGTTTTGTTATCTATTTACAGAAAAATAGGCAGAAAAAAGCTTAGAAAATAGCTTAAAATTATGATTATTTAACCATCAAGGTCACATGACCCACACTGACATCATCGACAATTAATATTTGTTGAACGCAATTCATCATCTCAAATAATCAACGTCTGAAAAAAAGTTTTTTACATTAATTCACTCGATCGTTAAAAAAATTCTACAGCCTAAAATTAGGAACATTTAATTAATTTAAGGCTTTTTATTTTTTATTGGTTAAACGTTGTTTACATTTTTTTGTAAACTTTTTTGCAATTTGATTTTTTTTTTTAATTACATGAATGTAAAAAGTGACTCAATTTCATACAATTAAAACCATTTCATGTTTTAAAAATATTTATTATTAAAAAAGAAAGCTATAGATCAAGTAAATAAGGATATAAAATGATGTAAAATTATAATTTAAAAATATTTTTTTTTGTACTTGACATTAATATATTCGATTATACAATATCGCATCAACGGCTTTTCCAGCACTAAATTAGGGAAAAAATAAACATTTATCTTTACAATTCTATAAAGATTAAAAATGAAACTTATCACTTATTACTTTAACAACATTAACCTTGAAAACTGAGGGAAAATATGAATATTGAGTTATTTTATATATTATATATAAACATCAATCCCTTTTACAGTAACAGATCAGGACATGACTTTCACAGTTATGGATCAACTTTGACCTCAATTCTTTCTGTACGGTGTATTTTTATTGGTGTAATTCAGTTTCGCTGATTAGGACGATACGAGCCTAGGTGCTCTTCGATCGTTCTCATTGGTTGAGAGGCAGGAGAGGGGCGGGGTGCTCACCCTGTAGACTGCTCCCATTGGTGCTGGTGCAGGTGGGGGGCGGGGAGGTCTGAGGCCGGACGACGGGGGCGAAGGCGCTCTTCTGTTTGACTGCAGAGATCATATGAACAGGAGAGAATGAGGAAGAGAACGTGATGGAAGAGGACGAGTAGAAGGAAAGGAAGGAGGGATAGACGCAAAAAATGGCAAAACAAAAAAAAGATGATGATGAAGAGGTCACATGCGGGTGTCTACACACACACACACACACACACACACACACAGAGGTGAAGGAATGAGTGAGTAGGTGATCGGAAGGACGCTCATGCTGGTTATTAGGGCTCGGATGAAGTGCAAAGGGACGACTGGAAGGGAGCAGGAGGATGGGGATGCGACAGGATGCTACCGGAATGGCAAAGTTGATCCATAACTCACATAATCCATAAATTACATCACTTTAATAAATTGCATTGCACAATTCTTCAGATACATTTAACACAGCATTCATAAAAAAAAAAATTTATTAGATATTAGATTCTCACATAACAGAAATGGAAAAACAATAGCATGCATTCTTATTTTCGGGGATAAAAAAACCACATGGTGAATCTACCCACGTTTGAGAATGCAGATTATCTTAAAGCACATTTCTCCTTAAAATGCTAAATATACTTTCCCAGCCAAGTCCTTTGTGCTAACAGCAAATCAAATCCTGTCGCTTTGCTTGCTACTGTGACTGCCAACCGTACGCCAATCAAATGAAACACGAGCACCGCGAACAGAATATATAAACCGAGTTACATCAACTCGAGTACTTAAATGCACGCCTCTATTACCCAAGAGGGCGTATTACACGTGACGTGCCTAAATAGAAGCATGTTTGAATTTCTTGCCAAAGATGTAGAAAGGACTAAATTCTGAAAGGAGAATCAACACTGGCAGCTAAGGGGTCAGCGTGGAAAGCAGGCAACAGGGGATGCATGGTAAATTTGTTAGTACGGATGAGGATGAGGATGAGGATGAAGATGAGCATGAGTGGCAGTAGTTTGTAAGTTAGTAATGGCAAGGTTTTTTTTCTCGTCTCTTCCCTGTGCCAGCAGACTAAAGGAACACCTGTGTAGGTAAAAACACTGCAGCTACCTTCACTGGTAGAACATTTATTAAAGGAAAGATAGAGGAACATCCATTTAGATCAGGTACAAGTAAAGTTCTGGAAAGCCCTTTGCAGGTAGACACCACTACCTGACCCGAGAGACCACCAAAACACCAGTACATGTAGACTAGAGAAACATCTGCAAAGGTTTAACACTTACATACTGGAAACACCTATGGAAGTAAACAAACCAACCTGCCCTGCTAAACTGCAAATTTGTGGCAGAAAAGTACGACAATACCTGGACTGGTAGATGATAGAAACATCTGTATAGGAAAACCTATAAAAACCACTGGACAAGTAGCCTTTAGAAGCACATGTGTAGGAAAACCAGTAGTTGACCTTGGGAACATCTGGCTAGCAAACTACAATTGTACCTTTGCAGGTCCAGAATCAAGCCCCTGATTACCGATTAGCTTCCAAAATTCATAACCAATAACAACAATTTAGATGTTCTGCTGCATCTGGAGAGCATGCTGCTGTTCTTCTGCTGCATTGATCTTCGGCAGTAGCATTCCTTTATATTGCTAAGGTTTGTGATCACTTACTTGCGTAAGGTGAGTTAGCAGTGGATCCATTGAGGAAGCTGGGTGAACCCGGCACGCCGAGGTTGGTCATGCCGGCCGCTCCGTAGCCGTTCATGGTGGAGGTGATGGTGTTGTAATTGGACTGCTGAGGCGTGGAGCTCGGCACGTAGCCACGAGGAGACACGCTGTTGGAGTTACGTGAATAACCTACAACATGGGACAGAGACAGTAGGCTTAGAACAGACTGTTTGCAGTTATAAAACATTGTAATAAGCTTTGATAGCCGGAAATATCCAATGTGGACATCTAGACCTGACCAGGACACCCTGTTCGGATGTGTCTGTTACGGCAGAAAAAAAAAAACCTAAGCAAAAATCTCCAAGCTGTCCTTCCACTTATACTCCTAACATGTGTTTCCCATTCTCTTTGTCTCTTTCTTTCTCCCTCCTTATGTCCTGCTGAATTTCTCAGCAGGAAGGCCACTGATGGAGTGCTGGCCTGCTGGCCGCGGATCAAGAAGGAAGAGTGCGCCAAGACACACACACACACACACACACACACACACACACTCATGCATAATCTCAAACTAAAGCCAAGCTTGCAGAGTCTTCCCATTGTCCAAATCCTGAATACTGACAGGTGGAGCTGGACTATCTCATGTGTGTTCAGTAATCCAATCTGCTTCATTTTTATACAATGACAGCATATGAGGACGTGACACCTTGGCGTCCCCACATACCTTCTCGAAGTTATAGCATAGGGGCTTGAACATGAGTCCATAATGTCTAACATAAGGTAATTACATGGAATCTTATTTTTTTGATTAAATCAGATTAGATTTTGATTAGTAGAGAACCACATAAAGTCTCAGCTTTCTTAAGGTTTTGCAATGTTCTGCAAAGTTCTGCAAAGAGGAAATGTCCATGCTTTGTTTATGGCTCAATACCAGTTTATACCAGTTTAATAGTTACAGAGACAAAAGAAAGAAGAGGGAGGGAGGAAACAAATCAGCATATAAAACTTACAGTACAAAGTATAATAGCCTGTGTGGTGTGTGTGTGTGTGTGTGTGTGTGTTGGTGTGTTTTTATGCTATTTTCCCATGACCTCATGGGGTTCTGTAGGTGTGCTTTCCTGCCTGAATGAGGAAAGCAGATGAGCTGAGAGAAGGATGAGCATGAGTGAGAGAGAGAGAGACAGAAAAGGGAAATAGTAAGGCATCGAGGGAATAAGTTGGGGGGGGGGGGTTCTGTCTCCTTCCATCTCTTCTCTCCTCCTCTATCATAAATGTAATGGAATCTCCTCTCTTCTCCTCTATCATAAATGAAATGATCTGTTCATCTCTTTCTCTTCCTGCCAGTGAGAGACAGAAGTGGTAGATGAAGAGAACCATGGCTCTTGTGAGTGGATACTGAAACACTTTATGGGTAGTGTATGTCCTCAAAAATGGGTTCTGCTTGGGTTTTTCACACACTTAAAGCTTATGGGACTAATTAAATCTAAGGTAATAATTACATTGTCCTCAGTACGTGTCACTGCATTGTCCTTGGGAAAAGACGGATTGTTGTCCAGACAACATCTACAGTCCCCAGAACACGGATGTGTGAACAAGTCCTAATGCATGGATATGAAAAAAATCTAATTCTAAAATATATCTCCTGGAACAGAACCTGAGGTCAATCCCTGGAACCAGCATTATAACCCGCCGTACAGAAACAGGAGCCTCCGGAACCTGTCCAAAAGCCCTATATGACCCATTTGAACTCGAACTGAAACAGACCCCAACCTCTGGAACCTGGTCAGGTCTGACCTCTGAAACTGAAACAGACGTTAACTCTGGAACCTGGATTTTAAGCTCTGGAATCTAAACCCCTATCGTAGCCTCTAGAACCAGATCAATCTGGATTAAAAACAGATCTTTATCTCTGGAACCTTAATAAACTGGATCACTGGAACCCAAATCATAACCTCTGGAACCGGTTCAAACTTTAACCTCTGGAAAATTCATTTTTTCCTCTGGAACCTAATAAGACTGTATCCCTGGAACCACTTTGCTTACCTCAGGGAACCTGATCAGACATTATAATCTGAAACTCCTATCTTAACCTCTAACACCTGATCAGATTTAACCTTTAAAACCAAATCAGACCTCTGGAAACCGAATCTTTAACCTGATTACACATCACCTCTGGAATATGATTAGACATTAACCTCTGGAACCCAATCTTTGTCTATGGAACTCATTTCGGCGCTCACCTCTGGAGATGAACTCTTAGCATTTGGAACCCAAAGCTTAAGTTCAGTATCGAAAACCTAATCTTCGTTGACTTGTGTTGTTCTTGGGCAGATTTGTTCCCTGCAAGCAATTAAACGCGCACACACACACCAAAGTGCTTCTTTAAATTGCTGTGTGTGTGTGTGTATGTGTGTGTGTGTGTGTGTAAACACTCTGATTTTTTTATTCACACAATGTGTCTTCGGCATCTTTATACTCATTAACAGCCACCTCTTCTCTTCCTCTCTCTCTCTCTCTCTCTCTCTCTCTCTCTCTCTAACACACACTTACAGACATACACATGCAGAATACACCAACCAGCAAATGGATCCATGCACGTTCTGCGAGAAACGCTCATCATGAGTGGCAGCAGTGAAGTGGGGAGGTGACAGGCATGTCAAAACAATGCGACTTAATCTCTCTCTCTCTCTCTCTCTCTCTCTCTCTCTCTTTCACCCAACCCTCATCCCTAAACTCATTCATCACACTTCAGGATCTCCTCAGAAATAGAGAGATACTGGAAATACCAATATTTGTTTATGCAAATAATCGGAATAAAATTAACAGCACAAACATAAAAATACAGATTTTACGCAAATAAAATAAAAATTATGGGCTATTTGTTTAGGGAATTTTAAGGTTGCTCTTAACCGACAGGTTACGATTTCTATTGTAGCGACTCATTCAGACAGACGTGGAAATGGATGATATTAAAAAATAAATGTGTAAACTTACTAAAATTGATTTTTTTTCTGACAAAAGTTGACGCAGTGATCAATTTTCTTTCAGTTTATTCAAAGGTTTTACGCATTTGTCATTGTGAAAGTTAATTATTACTTGTTAAGTAGCTAGCCATTATTTTTTTTAGCTAGCTAACAATAAACAAACTGTAGTTTAGTTTTATCTTTGCTAAGAAACTACTAAACAATTTCTACTGTATCTATTTATATCAGTATTTATGGCCACTAGGTGTCTCGCTATCTGTTCCAGAGGTTGTGGGGAAGTGGTAGCTTAGTGATAAAGGTGTTGGACTGGTATCTGCACCACCAAGCTACCACTGCTGACACACACACACTCACCCTGGTCGGCTTGCGTGGCCTCGGAGATGTTAACTGCAAGCTGGCTGCTGAAGGAGTTCACTCCCATCATGCCCGAGTGCGCACTGGATCCGGTCAAAGATGGCAGCTGGTTATGGCTACGTGGCACGCTGTACAGGGCCTCGGTGAGATCAGCCGCTCGCTTCAGGATGATCTCCTGAGAGGAAACCATTTGCAAAAATTTGTCAGTTCCATAAGTATTGGCACACACTATTAAAAATAGTTTTATTTTCTGTTTTGTTCTTTAAAAAAATTGACTTGATTGATTTTAATTACTTTTACATTTATTTATTATTTTTCATTGAATTTTTTGTTCCACCATGCATCATTTCTCAACTTCCACATGTTGTATGTCTGAAGTTAAATAAGAAGAAGAAGAAAGGGAAGAGAAATAAAAACTATAAATAACTAAGAATAAAAATAAAATTCAATCTAAGATTAAATAAAATCAAAACTAAAAATAACATTTAAATTAGAACTAAGAATAAGAATAAAATTAAAACTATGAATTTAAACTAAAGTTTAAAAACGAAGATTTAAACTAAAATTATCAGCATTGAGATGTTTTTGATGAGACTTAAAGCACTTCTTGTACGTCGCTCTGGATAAGAGCGTCTGCTAAATGCTCCAAATGTAAATGTAAAATTGAACCTAAACATTAGATTTAAACTAAAAAATAAGATTAAAACTAAAACTAAAACTAAAAATAACACTTAAAACTAGAATAAGAGTCCTACCTGATTATTATGAGGCATTCCATAAAGAGCTTCCACCAGGTCTGCTGCTCTCTTTAACAGCACCTCCTGCGCACACACACACACACACACACACAGTGTTTAAGATAAACATCCTCCTCAAGTGCAATATGAATGAGTTGTATTTGCATTTTTTAAGCGTGTAAATCTTCACTTTGGCACTAAACTTTTCTACGATTATAAAAAGCGGCGTTTAAACAGTCCGGGTTCGAACCGGTGACATACGGCTGCGGGACGGGGTGTGAAAACGCTGAAAGCATTCAAATGTAATTATTATCAAGGAGACGACGTGGCAGATGTAGCGCTCGCACACGATGTGACAAAGAGAGATAGAAAAACAGCTGTCTGCATTTCATTTACACACACACACACACACACACACACACACACATGTTCTAAACATCACATTTACCCATTTTCAAGATGGTGCCTTTAATGTTATATGCACCATCTTGCATAAGAATTTACCCCCTTTAAAGTTTTACACATTTTGAGGAGCTGAAATGAACTCAATTTTAAATAAATATAAATTTTTGTTTTATAAATAATAACAATAAAATAAACTCTGGTGGTCTGTGGTTTCTTTCTTTCTTTTCTTCCTTTTTTATTTCTTCCTTTTTTATTTCTTTCTTTTATTTCTTCTCCTCTTTCTTTCTTTCTTTCTTTCTTTTATTCCTTTTTTTTCATTCATTCTTTCTTTCTCTTTCTTTTTTTTTCTTTTCTTTTCTTTCTCTTTCTTTTCTTTCTTTCCTTCTTTCTTTTTCTTCTTTCTCTTTCTTTTCTTTCTTTCTTCCTCCGGGTTTGTTCCTGCATAAGTCGAAGCGTTAGCACATTTAATAACAATAATACAGCTAATAAATAGAAAAACACACAGCAGTGCTGGGGGTGTCGGCTGCACACATAGTGGACAACACACACACACACACACACACACACACTTCCCTCGTTTTTATTAGCCCTAGTGTCAGAGCTGGTATTATGGGAGCCTCTGCTGGAGGTCTCTAGGGTATTACACTGAGGTGGTACACCACACGCGCACGCACACACACACACACACACACACACACACACAATTCTGTCTTTCTTATCCAGACAGGAGTAGTGGATTATCCGGGAACTTTTCACATACTCAGCTTACTATATAGTGTGCAAGTATGTGATTTCAGACGTAGCCCATGTTTCTGGAGGACAGAAAGTCCCACTAAAACCACATGATCAACAGTGTGTGTGTGGCTAGAAATTACAGACTCTGACTCGGTTAGATAGAGCTCTCTCTCTCTCTCTCTCTCTCTCTCTCTCTGTCTCTCTGTCTTTCTCTCTCTCTCTCTCTCTCTCTCTCTCTCTTCTCTCTTTCTCTCTCTCTCTCTTTCTGTCTCTTTTTCTCTTTCTGTCTCTCTTTTTCTCTCTCTTTCTTTCTGTCTCTCTGTCTCTCTTTCTCTTTTCTCTCTCTCTTTCTGTTTACGTTGTTGACTCATACCATCTGTGGAATCGTTACAGGAGGATCATTAGTGTTGAGGTCATGTTTTATCGTGGGAAATCTATGAGAAAGAGAAAAACGAAGAGGACTGTACACATACACCACACACACACACACACACACACACACACACCCTCTACCCTCACACACACCCCCAGTCCCTTATGTATATAATATATATTAAGAAAAACCTGCTTAAGTTAGTTGGTCTGTTCACACACACACACAGTCAAATGATAATGTGTGTGTGTGTGTGTGTGTGTGTGTGATCTGAAGCGCAGTGTGTAAAGTACCACTCTGTAGTTCTCACACAGCAGTAATGATAAGCTTCCACAAGCTCCAGCTGTTCCACTCCTCCCTTTGCTACTCTCTCTCATTCACTCTCTCCCTCACTCATCCCCACTCATCCACTCACTCATCCCCCACTCATCCACTCTCATCTCCCTCACTCATCCACTCACTCATCCAAACTCCCTCACTCCTCTCACTCACTCCCACTCATCCATCGCTCAAACTCCTCACTCATCACCAAACTCCCTCACTCCCATCACTCATCCACTCTCAAACTCCCCTCACTCAATCCACTCTCAACCTCACTCACTCTCACTCAACTCCACCTCAACTCACTCCATCTCAAACTCCCTCATCATCCACGCACTCAAACTCCCTCATCCCTCACTCATCCACTCTCTCACTCCCTCACTCATCCACTCTCAAACTCCCTCACTCATCCACTCTCAAACTCCCTCACTCATCCACTCTCAAACTCCTCACTCTCCACTCTCAACTCCCCTCACTCTCACTCTCAAACTCCCTCAACTCATCCAATCTCAACTCCCCACTCATCCACTCTCAAAACTCCCTCACTCATCCACTCTCAAACTCCCTCACTCATCCACTCTCAAACTCACTCTCACTCTCACTCACTCCCTCCAGCTCACTCTCAAAAAAACTCCCTCACTCATCCACTCTCAAACTCCTCACTCACTCTCAAATCTCACTCTCAAACTCTCACTCTCATCCCCACTCATCCCAGTCTCAAAACTCCCTCACTCATCCACTCTCAAAACTCCCTCACTCCCTCTCCATCCCTCATCCACTCTCAAACTCTCAACTCTCCCTCACATCATCCACTCTCAAATCATCCTCACCATCTCACACTCATCCACTCTCAAACTCACTCCAAAAAAAAAAACTCCCTCACTCATCCACTCTCAAACTCCCTCACTCATCCACTCTCAAACTCTCTCACTCATCCACTCACTCATCCACTCTCAAACTCCCTCACTCATCCACTCTCAAACTCCCTCACTCCTCCAACTCTCAACTCTCTCACTCATCCACTCACTCACTCATTCACACTCTCTCTCTCTCTCACTCATCCACTCACTCATCTACTATCTCACTCATCTACTCACTCATCCATTTTCTCTCTCACTTATCTACTCACTCATCCATTTTCTTTCTCACTCATTCACTCTCAAACTCTCTCACTCATCCACTCTCTAATTCACTCTTACTCATTTGTTCTTTCATGCAGACTTTCAAACATTTTCACTCATTTACTAACCCCCCTTCCCTCTCGCCTGGTGTCTTCTCTCTCTCTCTCTCTCTCTCTCTCTCTCTCTCTCTCCCCCAGTCTCTTTCTCTCCCCCCCAGTCTCTTTCTCTCCCTTCTGGTGGATGTTCACTTCATTAATCTCTATTATAAAGCAGAAGTTAGTTAATGTCTTGAATGCTTGGCCACCGACATCCTGCCCACGCACCCACTGCCACCAATACACACACACACACACACACACACACACACACACAAACAAAACACAAAAGCACACACACTGAATGCTAATGCAATGTTTACATTGTTCACAATAGTCTGTTTTCATTAAGCAGCGACAGAGGAGACAGCAATACCTACAACCTCTCTCTCTTTCTTTCTCTCTCTCTTTTTCTTTTTCTCCCTCCTCTCTCTCTTTCTTTCTCTCTCTCTTTTTCTCTCTCTCTTTTTGTATTATTATTATTTTTATTATTGTTCTACATATTTTTTATTAAATTTGGACTTAGAGTGAGAGAGTTAGAGAGTGTATGGAAAAGTGGATAAGTGAGAGAGTGAATGAGAGAGTGGATGAGTGAAAGAATGAAAGAGAGAGTGGATGAATGAGAGAGTGGATGAGTGAGAGAGTTAGAGAATGAATGAGAGAGTGGATGAGTGAGAGAGTTAGAGAATAAATGAAAGAGTGAATGAGTGAGAGAGTGAATGAGAGAGTAATTGAGTTAGAGAGTGGGTAAGACAGTAAAAGTCTGCGTGTGTTTTTACTCTACTCTGAGTTTTTCTCTTACTGTATCAGCACTGGAGGTCTCCTGATACACACACACACACACACACACACACCTCGCTCTCGCTCTCGCTCTCTCTCTCGTTCTTTCCAGGGGCTCAATTATGAGAGCACGGCTATCTGGATCCACCGCCTGCGGCAAGACAGCTTCGCCGAGGAGGAGCTCACGACAGCTCCCTTAACAATGATAAATCACACACACACACACACACACACACATATAAACCCACTGATCACTAGATCACATAAGAGAGAGGACAAGAGGACACGTGCTGCATGATATCACTTATAAAGAAGTGAATAACACACACATACATGCTCATACACACACACACACACACACACACAGAATGGTAACCCTAAATCACTGGTGCAGTTGTGCATTCCAGATATTACTAATGTCACAATGTATGTGTGTGCGTGTGTGTGTGTGTAATTTGATAAAGAAAGCACGGTCAGCAAAAGCACAGCTGTAAGCGAACTCACACCTACACAGCCCCACACACACACACACACTTACACCCATACACTGAACCTGTCTGTATTTACTTTTATCCATAGAGATGTACAGAGAGAGAGAAAGAGAAAGAAAGAGAGAGACACACAGAAATAAAGAGAGAGAAAGCAAGAGAGAGAGAGAGAGAGGGAGAGGAAGAGGAACGCACAGAAATAGAAAAAGAGAGTGAGAGAGGGAGCGAGTGAGAGAGAGAGAGAGAAAGTGAGATGGCAGAAAACATCTGCATTCTTATTGAGTTTTCCTCCTGAATAAATAAATCTCCTGCCCCTGATAGTTAAAGTTCTCTCCATGAAAAGCTCTAGTCACCATATGTTTACCATTAGCATCAATTTGCTAATAAACAGCGTCTTTTTTTTCGTATCTCAGACTCCAGATTTTGATAAATGGTTTCAATTTGGCAGCTGCTTTAAAGTGTCAGTCCGCATCAGGTCGGAACAGCGAGTCTCTGCCCAAACAAATCTCGCTCACTTATTCCTGCCACCTTTTTAGGGCAAAATAATCTTTTCATACTAACTGAGCGGCAAACCGCACACGGCACCTGCTGGGGGTGGAGGTGGGGGTGGGGCTGTTGGTGGTTGTCGGGGGTAAAGGTTTCACTGTGTTTTGGGGATTTCTTTCAAATCAAAGGATACCAGAACAGTGGTTAAGGTGTTGATTGGAAGGTAAAAAAAATTGCCATTATGGGATGTACAAGCATAACAACATGACCTGTTATTATTTTTTGACCTGACACCTTTATACAGGGAATCTTATATTTATTTAATTTTCTTTATCCAGTTGAGTAGTTAAGGTATGATTGCCATACTCAGAGCCCAGCTTGGGGGGTCGTGGTATTTGAACCGACTATTTTCCCATCACCAAGTCAACACTTTAACCACTGATAAGGTGATTTTGTATACTTTTTAATATAGACATAGATTGATTATACAAATTAAGTTTACTACACCAAGATTATGATTATGTCTATATGTCATATCCAAAATGACAAAAGCACCACAGTGAACCTTCATTCTCGTCGTGTTAAACGCCCGCTTACCTTCGGTAACCTCTCGGGGTCTCCAGGGTGGCGTGGGATGACCTTCTGTAACCTCTGGAAACCATAATCGATAGTGGGCTCGTTCAGAGCTGAAACACACACACACACACACACACACAGTTACAGTGTGATACTGCACTTCCTTGTTCTGCGGTACAGTAAATATATTAGGATCGAATTCGATGTGTTTTTTAAGAAATCCTATCCTTGGTTTTTTAAAAGGCAGGAATGAGGTTAGTGTGTGCCGTTACGCGATGTGTTTGATTACTGGTAGCTGTTATTCCATAACTGGCATTTCAACTGAAACTGATTTCACTTGTATTTGAATGATCAGATTAGGGATTTCATTCGTTTATTTTTTGTCTGTAAGCGATTAGAGAAGGTCCCGGAGACTTTCATTTTCTATTGCCACACGGCTTAACACAGCACTGGTCTTAAGGCATGTATCCTGATGGATGGCCGTACTGTGTAATGTCTTTTGATGAAAACTGATGTTAAACAGCTCCCAGACGTATGCGCAACTTTGCCGATGTTAGTTTTTTGATTTGCTGTAGTTTATTTAAAGCTCAGCTAAGCATTTCATTGTATAAACTGTCAGAAAAATTGGGTTTCCCGGTTGTCCCAATTAGGGGAATAATGAAGAGCAAGCTAAAGACCTAATATTATGAATCGAGAGTAATAATTATATCAAAAACCTCTATTTCAGCTGTTTTAGTGTGTGGGTGTGTGTTTTATGAAGTGCACAGTCAGTCTCGGTTGGCCTTCCCTTCTCATTCATACACTACATATTTAATTCAATCCTCCTTCCCTTTCATATGTTTTTTTCATTCCTCCGCTCTACAGTTCGATTTTCCTTTCTGAGAAGAACATGAGAGCACGACGGTGAAAAAAGGAAACACCCCGGAAAAACGGTTAGGCAGATATTTCTCCATAATCAAGCCCATTAATCATAAAAGGCTGTCAAATTTGACTTTGGGGACAATTTGTCAGCCCTGGCGCTCACTCTGCTTTTGTCACCAATGCCTCTTGTACGGGTTAAGGATGATTGACAGTCCGAACGCAGGCGAATAGAATAGCTACTTTGGGCTAATATGCATAACCGGGCTTTCATGAATAAGAATAAGGTGGTAGCGCGGGAGCATGCCGGCCCTTTCAAAGGGGCCCGTCGCCGTTTGTCGCGTGAGGCAAATAGATGTTATTACCGTTATAACAATATTTGTTTTCACGCGCCGGGGAAAAGGCCCCTGCGAGCTGTGCAATCAAATTTGTTCAAGCTAGTTTTTGGCAGAGAGAAGGAGAAAAAAAACGAGTTCACTGACAGGGGAATTAGGGGGCGGGGCATGTGAGCTGATGGTGTGAATGTAAAAGAAAGAGCGTTGTCTTAGCGATCTGTAATACACTCCATTTTTATCGGTAATTACAGTATGACAGGAAGTCAGTATCTAAAAATCTAATCGTAAAAACTGAACAAAAAAGTTGCACACCCTTCGGAAATGAAGCAAAGAAATGCTCTTTGTATCCTGAAGGACAGACGGAAGCATAGATAGATAGATAGATAGATAGATAGATAGATAGATAGATAGATAGCATTTATGATCTGCATTAATAATTTTGTTAATGAAAGATTCTTAGTAAAAAAAAAATTTAATATCTAGTATACCAAAGCTGTGTGTGTGTGTTGCATCTCATCAGTTGCATCTCTCATTCTCCATCAATCTGTCGAGAAATTAAGCTCGTTCATTCTCTTATTAATATCCCCCTGCACTCTGATCTCCCCTCCCTCCTGTTTCGCCGTTCTTGCACCCAATCGATCCGCGAGCGTTACCGAGCGCACGCTGCAGTAATTGGTGCGGTGGCGGGTGCGCGCTTGCCGTCGAACCCTGACCCCGCACGCGTTGCCGGGTGCGCGTATGAAGATAGATTGCCTGATTTAGTGTAAACATATGCTGCAATTCCAGCCATCAGCGCCACTTTCTCCGTTGTAATTCGTATTGATTTTTCTTCCTCACGCGCACAGTCGGGTCTCTTGATGTGCGAGAGAGAAAGAAAGCGATAATGCGGTTCAACAGGAGAACTAGCGAGTGAGAGGAGGAGAAAAATGGGTGCAGGTTTTTAGTATTTACTCTATTATTCCTTTATTACACTCGTCGTGGGGCCGTGCCTCTCACCCGACTAGCGTTTCTGCTTTAAATCCCGCAAACTTGTGGTCAGCCATCAGAAAAAGTGAGGTATGAGGTCACAAATCGTGTTTCCCACCAAACACACTCGCACATACACACTCGCACACAGAGCAGAGAATGTCATTCACTACAGCATCTATTTATCATTAAATAATTCTTGACTCTGATTAGTCAGAAAGTATGGCACCCATTAAATCTGCTCTAAATCAGCACAATCGTGGTTTTACTGCGTGTAAAATTCCGTTAAAATTCCGTGTCGCTAACCATCAGTGTTATCGGATTTCAGCAGATGCTCCTCGATCTAGCTGGCAAACGAGAGCCAGAGTACAAACCTCATAAAATCGATCTCTCGGCTCTTATTCCACACGCCGCAGAGGTTAGAGGTCAAATAAGGGGGAGAGTGAGAGAACAAGCACTCAGCATCATGATTAAAGGCTTTCTGTCTTTCTCTCTCTTGCTCATCTTACACACACACACACTAGTCACACTCTTTTTATGCTATGTTGTGGATACATTCAAGAACACTTATTTTCATCTATTTTTTTCATGTCCATCCGATCATGTCCATCTTTCTAGAAATTTCAGTTCCCATCAATTTCTTTCATGCTCGGTTTGCTATTTACATTCCGTTCCTCGGGCATCAGCGTTGAGGGCTCTGCTTTTCAGCCTGATGGAGTGATTGAAGGCGCAGTCATGCCCCCACAGTCCACCATCCCGTCTGTGCCTCTTAGCCATTCAGGAGGCTATTTCTCAATGATTTGCCTTTTGCTCCGGCTCCGAGTGCAAACCACTCCATCAAAGCTGCCTGGGCTGTGATGGAGCGACGCAATTTGTTTAGGTACAAATTCCTGCACAGCAAGGCTCAATCTCACATTTCCATGTGCCAGTTTATTGATAAGGGTCAAGTCAGCTGTATGTGTATCTGGTTTGATCGTCGCTTCGGTCATTACCGAAGACGCTTCTGTGGGAGCGTGAGACAACAGGAAGTGATTTGTTTTCCTGTTTTTGCCTGTCAACAGCGTACAAAGTGGTCAGTTGACAAACGTCTGGAATCCCGTGGTTGCTCGCTATTGATTCTGTTCGACGCTGCTCTCCCTCATTCGTATAAAGCACGGAAACAAGTACACACACTTGGGCACTCCGCTGCAGATTCAGAAGCTTCTCGCTCGGCCTGATCAATTGCTGAACCTCCAATCGATCCTCATGGAAATTTCATGAACTTTAAACTGTGACTGACAGTTGAGAGGCGGCTAAAGCAAAAAAAAACCACAGAGGGAGATGAGAGAAATCCTAAACACCCCATAACACACACTCAGTTAAGTAAAGCCAAATACTGCTCTTATGGCAGCATGTATATTGCAGTGTGACCTCTGTTTACCTTCAGCATGAATGGTGCAGATGTGCAAGTTCACACTTTTTCAAGAGTCACAGAATTTTAAAAAAGTGTGACAAAAAAGGACAGTGGGACAGAGTGTGAGAGGACAAAAAGACAGAGTGTGAGAGGACAAGCTGTAAAAGAGTTAAGGAATATAAAGCTACAGAGGGTGTGTGAGAGGGTAGCAGAAAATAGTGAGACAGAGAAGGTGTATTTCAGGACAAACCAGTCAGTGAACTGAAAATAAAAGGTTGTCAAAGGCCCAAGTCAGAGATAGATAAGATTTGTGTAAGAGTAAGTGGACATGGGAAAAGAATGTGCGAAGACATGGTAAAAGGATAAGAGGATATGAAGAAGAATTGTAATTGTAAGAAGATATAGGGGAAAAATGTGTCAGAGGCCAAAGAGAAGGATCGTAGGAAAACCATGGAGAAGGAGTGCAAAAGGACATCGAGAGGAGGTATAAAAGGACATGGAGAAGAAGTACAAGAGAGAATAAATAAGAAGCGTAAAAGGACACAAAGACAGAAAGTGGTGGACATAAAGACAAAGTGTGAAAGGGCATGAAGAAGATATACAAAAGAACATGAAGAAGAGGCATGAAAGAACATGGAGATGGAAAGTGAAGGACATAAGTACAAAGTGTTAAAGGACATTACAAAGAAGTAGTGGAAAAGCATGGAGAAGGAGGATGGAGACCAAATGAAGAAGAAGCTGGAAAAGACACAGAGAAGAAGTGCAAGTTAGAATAGAAGAAGAAAATATGAGGACAAGGAAAAGGAGTGTGAAAATTAAAGAGTGAATGCCGTGTGCTTGTCCTCTGCTTGGCTGATAAGCGTAAATCCTCACACCTCACAAACTTTACGTTGAGATATCAGACGAAAACATCGCACACCTCAAGTAGGGGTACACACAGATACACACTTCCTGTAGGTGTCATTCAGCTTAATCAAGGCAGCAGTGAGGCAATTAGCAGACAGGTGATTAGCATATTGGAACGGATGGAAGCTGCAGCAATCAGCAGGGTTGCATCACGAAGAATGGGAGAGGGTCGAAGAGGGCCATGTGAAGCAGAGGCGGCAAGGCGGTGTGTGGATAAAGAAACGAGATTAAAAAGACCACGAGAGGAAGGCGGGGGACTGAAGTGACCACTTTACGGGTTTGGACCATTATCTCAGTCTCTTTACACACCTGTGGTTATCGTAGTTCTCGCCAAGGAGTCTGGAATGTGTGCATGAGCTCATGTACTTATTTAACAAAGATAAATCAATATTCAGTCAATATTGTTTTCGCTTAATGCTTTTAGAATGATGTCATCAACCCTTTACTGAAGTCTAGGGTGCATTTGAGGGTCACGGCTTTGTGGTGGTGGGGATAAACCAACACCTTAACTACAGAGCTACCACTATCCCACCTTCTATTATCTCACTATAAAGTAACAAAATCCCATTAAAGTGTGCACTGCATAGTTTATTTATGGATCATGATGAAACCCTTGATAGTGGCCCCCACCATTATGTAAATAATTCTATTATCTAAATAATTAAATAAATAAAACATTTCTTTTTTGCTGTTCAAGGTTCCAAAGTTTTAAGCTGTTTGTTAACAAATAGTCTCAAGAAATACTGCATTTACTACCCTTCTACCCCAGAATAATTATGATGGTACATTGGCTAGTCCCACTTTAGTGTGCTAGTTAAAACAGTGAAGAATTGAGTGAATTAAACAAAATTTCCACCATCACTTTAAACGTTGTTAAGAAGTGAGTCCTAAAAAACAGTGATACATAATTAAACAGCATCTTCCTGGCAAAGATGATCGTTCCTGGCCATGTTTAGGAAAACACCAGACTATCAAGGAAATGATGGAAGGTTGGCTCGTGAGACGACTGATAGGAAAAAACATTCTGTTTTTTCATGTTCCTCACAAAACCATTAAAGTTCCCTTCAAATGTACAAACTAAAGAACGCCTTAGGGTGCTAGCTTAAACCTTACTTCAAAAAGTATTAAAAAGTACTATTAAGAAACAGTAATAGCTAAGTACCAAGCATGATGAATGTGTTTGAGTGCACGGCAAAACAGAACTCTTTTGTTTTCAGAACCCTACACACTCCTGGACTCTGGTTCCATGCCTTTTCTGAACTTCTGGGCTCATAAAGCTTTAGAGGCCTTTTAAAGAAGTCGTGCGTCACATGGCGCCACCAGTTCTGGCTAAGGACTAAGCAGGTCCCATACACACAAAAGTTCATAGGACCAGTTGTTCCCACGAGGGGTGACGCCATTTCTCCGCTCTGTTCAAGCTCACTTTGGTCTACAGCAGGTCTCTGAACATAGTGTGTACATGTGTGGGCTTTAAAGACTCTCATCAGCACAGAGAAGCCTGCTGTCATTGCAAGAGTTATAAAGTGTTTGGTTACATCCTGGCAGAAGCCAGCAAAGAGTCTTGGTGTTTAAGTAAAAAGGTATTGGGGAAAAATATCGTCTAGTTTTTCATCATAAATGTATGACTCCAGGTACCAGATGCCAGGTTCTGACGATTGCCAACTTTTGATGGCTCATGTTAGATCACCTATTATTAAATCAAATCCTTACACACCCAAAAGATCCAACTAGGCCGCAAATGGCTAAACACCTTCCATGGCCCCTGACCAAAAATTGTATGAGCATCTGATCCAGGGTGTAATTTTTTCTCTTGTAAATTTTGTCTTATTGTCTTTCAGTTTTATTGACTGTAGGTGTGAAAATTATGGTTGACTGCACTAAATCAGTGTATGCTCCAGTTGCATTAATAAACACTGTCATTAGGCCCACTGTCATTAGTACTACATTCATCCAGCCTTGTTTTCCCGTTCAAGTCCTCTGGGAACCCCAGATGGTGCTTATTGTTGTTCTTTCATCACCCAACACACCTGTAACAAATATTCAGTGTTGTTGCTTGATTCAGGCATGATGTTGTATGAGAGCAAAAATCTGGTTTAGTCTGTAGTGTTTTTTGGGAGTATTTTAGAAAAATTGAGATGAGGTCCAGACAGAATTTTTCAGCTCAGTTTAGCGGTTAACAATTCAAAAAGACAAAGGATTTTTTTTTACACTTCAGGGTTCTCAAGGATTTGGTGCTGGTTAACTTAATTAGGGGGTTTACTTACTCCAATGAAATGATTAAAAAGGCAATGCACAGATGCAGGGTTGTGTAAGGCTTTTCTAGAAAGGCAATGCAACATACCATGGTCCTAAATCAAAGATAAACTTTTACCTGTGGGCATGCTCAGAAAGGGAAAATCTATTAAACTGCTAAGGTTTAAGACCAAACCCTTGTTTGTTCTACCTCAGTCCAAATTGGGGACAGTGGTGGATCAAATGGTTAAGGTGCTAAGCTGCTGATTGGAAGACCAGGAGGACCTGGGCTCAAGCACCATTGCCGCCAGTCAGCCACTGTTGGGTCCTTGAGCAAGACCCTTAATCCTTCCAGCTCCAGGGACGCTGTATCATAGCTGACCTTGCACTCTGACAACCAACCTTCTAAGCTGGGATATGCAAAGAAACAAATCTCACTGTGTTGTAAAGTGTATGTGACAAATAAAGACAGTATTATTAAAATTCATCCCTGCAACCCTGAACCCTGGATGTATTTTTATGAGGGGTCAATTTTTTTTTTTCACAACCTTTTCTAAGAGAAGGAAAAAGCAGACAAAATGACCTGCAGGTCTTTTGATCTCAAGTAATGGCACTGTGTTGTTTATACCAAGGTCTTAACCTTCAAACCCAACCCACTCTTGAAGCCCTTGAGTGAAAATCTCGGGCAAGTCAGGACATGAAGTGACATGTGTCTTTCAGAAAAACAACTCATGTCCCACCGACCTCATAAAATTGTGTTTGTTAGCACCATTGGAGCATACGTTGATGAGGGGTGTTTTCCAGGGATTTGCTGAAGCGTCAAAAGGGATGTAAGGGTTATTTGAGTGTCTTTTTATTATTATTTTTCTTCTTCTACTTCTTCTTTTACTAATAATGATTAGAAGAATATCATTAGATTCAATGAAGGAACAGCAGTGTTTTCTACACTGTCAGTCTGAGAGTTTGCAATGTGCAGATCAATGCAACTGTGGATCAATGACTGTTGAGTTATTGCAGTATTTGGCTACTGATTTCTTTCTAGAGATGTGTTTTCCCAGGAAAGTCAATACCCTCAGGCTCACATCACTCTTTTTACTTTCCTCATTCCCTCCCACCTCAGAGCTCACCTGGGGAGCTTTGGACTCTGGAGACACAAGGAGGCAGTTGTCGGGGTGGAGCAGAGCGAAGTGGGTCGGAATGGGATGCAATGGTGGAGAGGGGGGTATGGAAGAAATACGGATAAAGAAAGACAGAGAGAAGGTATACTTCAAAGAAGGCAATACACAACCTGCCTCTGCTATCTGGACTTAATTTCTTAATTTATTTTTTACTTTCTTCACTAAATTATCCTGATATAAGCAAAATTCACCAAACAACCTTTTCGCAGCCTCTTATCGTTACTCAGGACCAGATAAAAGAAAACCTAAGAGTGCTGAAAATTTGCCAGTGTCTATATCTTCTTTTCCCATCCTTTTCTGTATCTCTCTGTCCTTTATATGTTTTAAACGGTTTATTGTCTTTTGGCCTAAATGCACACTATCCAAAAATGCCCAGCTGGTTGTTTTCATTTGGAAGCCATGAGTCGAAAACGCTGGTGGGGGAGAAAGAAGAGGCAGAGGTGGATGAGGTCGGAAACTCCCTGATGAGAAAAACACGGCTGGGTTTTGGATTCACTTGTGTCTTGACTGTTTAGTAATTAAATCCTGCTTCGCATTTCTCATCACATGTACCTAGAGCTGTAATTAAGAGGCAGAGACTGATGGAGATGTTCATTTGCTAGCGAAAGTATAGAAACACAAAATGATCCATGGTGCCAGTACTTTTTATAAAAGGACAATTTTTATTTTTTGCTTAAAATAAATCTTTGTAGAAGCCCCTCCTTCTTGTTTTCTATTGGCTGTATTGTGTCACATCACAAGTCACGCCTAAGCTGCTGGGTAAAAGCTATCCAAGAAAGACCACATTATCAGAACACATTGTGTTTGTCTTCTAAAAGTCTGGCGATAAGTCGTCACTTGGAATCAGATATTCTTCTTAGATATTGCAATGATAAAAAAAAGCATACACCGTCTCACGCATTCGTTTTATTCGCGGGAGTCTATTCTTTACCCTCATCAATGTGCTTTTTCTCCTTGAAATCTCTATTCACAATGTACATCTCATGAAACCTCATAATGCGCTATTGCACTGCCAGTCAAATCACAGAGACTTCAGTCAAAGCAGACATGGCCTAGTCCCTGCGTCCCATTGTAAATTCATCTTTATGCTAGCGAGGACAAAGGAGAGGCATGGAGATAAACCTTATGTTCAACACAGAGCTTTAACGCAAGGCCCGCTTTAACGGCGTGACATTTTCTTATCGCGCTAAACAGTCCTTCATCTGACCTTTGAATGGCATCTTGAATTATTCCAATGGAATAAAAAAGCATCGATTAGACAGAGCGATACTCAGGGACGCTGGAGAACAGTCAGATAGAAGAACGGAGCGCCGGAAAAGCATTTGAGATTGAGAGTTATCAAATAATGGAAGGTGTCGAAATTTAATAAAATTTATATGATAACGAATTTTTAAGGGTCTAAAGGTTGTTTTTCTATAACTTACGTTGACACCTATAATTCGCTTAATGAATAGACATTGTAGTGAGTACTTTTGTGTGTGTTTACCTGTGTAGACGAAGCGTCCTGGTGCTCCTTTGCAGAATTGCTTGGATTTGTAAGACAGGGTGACCTCCACAACCCCAGGGATGTGTCTTGGTGGTGTCTGAACACGGATGGCATGGGGTGTGATGAGCTGAAACACAGCACACGACACGTTCAGCTCGATACAATCGCATCGATTGCACACACAGCCGCACTGCTGACAGTCGGTTCTGACCCCTCAGTCAGACACACAAAACACCTAGCGCTGATAAATTAGCACCTGCGCCGGTTAATTTACTCTTCCGGTGCTGGAATAACTTGTGTGTTTGTGTAAGAGTTCCAAACAACCCACAACCCACCTCACTCCAGACAAGCATAGTTCCGAAGACAACCTGTAGCCCGTCAAAGAAGTTGTCCCCGATGATGATGACGGTGGCCCCACCAGTGGTCCAGCCCTCACTGGGGCTTATAGCTTTAATGCATGGAGTGGCTGCTTCACCCACACACACACACACACACACAAGACAAAACAATGTAAAACCAACCGTATTGTTTACAGGCACGGGTTGGCTACCCATGTATCTTGGCTACCCATGTATCTTGCCAACTATACCTGCTTCCCTATTGCAGATTACCTGGATCAGGTGTGTTCAGTCTGTCAGAAGCAGGAAGATACCAATTCCCTTTGTCTTTCACAACTTCACCCTTATCTGAGATGGTATTCTTCAACCTCTGATCACACCTGGTCCAAGTAATCAGCAGTGGGTAGAGCAGAGATAATTGGAAATCAAGCAGGACAAAAGAACTCAAGGAACATGGGTTGCCAAACTGTATCCTAATAATCAACCAAATTGTTTGGCTCAGAGGTGTCCTGAGGTGTCCAGGCAAGTTTAGCTCCAACTTGCCTCAACAAACCTACCTGTACAATTAAAGTGTACCTAGCAAGATCTTAATTAGTTGGTTCACGTGTCTTTGTTTAGGATTGGAGCTAAAGTTTGCAGGACACCCCGACCTTCCAGGACTGCAGTTGAACACCCCTGGTTTAGACCATAGAGCTGCTGAATGCTTTATTTTGATCAGAGGAGAAGCTACAATATTAATCCTTTAGTTTAGGCTTCGCAAAGACATTCTGCAACAACAACATAACAGCGATACATTGTTAAATTTGTTCTTAAATATCTAAGGTAACTGTTTTCATTAGCAACAAATGGGAACTCGTAGCAAAAACTTGCACTCTTATAAAACCAGGTAGCTACATATCAGACACGCCTTCTGTCTTCCTATTGGCCAGCAGTCAGATTATGTAAATCTCTCACAAGTTCTCCAGACCAGGTCATGATGTCATGTCGTTATCGCTCGTACAAGCAATGTGTGTGTGAGTCTCAAAGACACACCTATGTGTGTAAATTGTTTCCCAGCTGAGAGGGAGTGGCTTTTAATAACAATCATAACAATAATAAAAGCTCATTTGATATTCTTATTTCCTGCATAATGTTCAGCTCAATAAAGCCATTAAGAGATCAGTGAGTGGTTTGTCGGTGATAGTAAAGATGTTTTTGGCTTTGTGTGATGGAGACAGGTAGACTGAGTGTGTTTGTGTGTGTGTGTGACAAACTGTGGACAGGAATTGATTGGACCGATGTCTGAAAGGATGCATGCCTACTCAGAAAAGATTTGAACTTCATGTGTAATTCTTTCAATTTAAATAACAACGGTTTAATAGCATGTTTATTATTTTAACATATTTGTTTATAAATCTGAGTGAAAGTTTTTTGGGGTTTTTTTACCTGTCAGAGGAGACCCACACTGTGTTTCTCTAACTCTCTAACTTTCTAACTGAGTGTGTTTTTGCTCTGTAAACTTTACTGTGATCTGGGAATTTTGAAACAGTTCTAATTGAGTCACCTGGAGTTCTAACAGTTTCAGGTTCCCCTGCCGGGGACTCGACTTGAACCTGAAGCAGCTGCTCTTCCTACTAAAATTGTCCCAAAGTGATGGACCTAAAAGCTTGTAGTTTTCGGCTTTGAGCTCTAGAGTCTTTTCAGAAGGGAAATCAAGGTCGTGTCATGGCGTCCGTTCGGGAGCTCAAGGGGAGCACTGGAGGACGCTAAGTTAATCACACTCCTGATGTCTGAGAAACACACGGCAGGAAAAATAAGGCTTCCTTTTATCATAGCAGTAAAGCGACATGTCTGGAGTTTCGGTATTCTCAGCTACAACTTTCATAAAACTCCATTCTCATCAGTTCCAGGAATCTTCTGAATTCCTGTTTCTGGTAACATATGTGTGTGTATGTATCATATAATTCAAATCTACAAATGCAGTGTCCTACCTTCAGACGGATCCAGACGGCGAGCACGTCTTCCGTGTTTGGAATTGTTGTGAACAAACATGTTGTCTGACACGGCGAGCACGTGACCGTCCACGTTTACCGTAGTGGAAATCACCACCTAGAAAAAATGAAAGCGGTCGATAGTTTAGAACTCTGGAATAGTGGATTTGATCGTTTCTGTACTTAATGGGGTTTGTGGAGGTTCACCTGAAAACGTCTCATGTCTCTGGGGTTTCCGGCGTTCTTCAGGCAGTTCTGATTGCACTTGAGAAAAAACTTCAGGAAGAATCTGTTGGGGGAAAAAAAACAACGGCAGTTCAATAATAATGACGAGATGAGATTTTTGTGGTATAGTAAAGGATTTCCATTATTAGTTTTACTTTATTACAACAATCCAAATTATTTTTATTTGTTAAAAACTAAACGAAATTGTATACAGCGGTGTTTTGACTCATAACTCAAATTAATCGTATGTCAAATCAATTTTCTCCATTGAAATGAATTCAAATGCAATTAATTCGTTCCGGGTCCCCAAAAAAACACAGCAATTTTTTTATGTTTATTAATAAAAAAAATAAAGTTAGAAATAACGACTATATAAAAACAATACAATAGGATGTACTGTAATAAACTGGTTTTATTAAGTATAATGTACAGCATTTACCCTGGAGACCAGACGACTCCACTTGCTAATGCGCATGTCTGACTAGCTATCAAGTGATGTTACGGGCGGATGTTACGGCATTTACTGTGGCGTTCGCTATGCTAACTAACGGTTGGGTGCCTGAAGCTGGATCATAACTCGATTTTTAGCTCACAGCTAAAAGCAAACAAACAGCTGAGAGACAATTCGTATCTTGGAAAACTTGTTAGTTGAGACATTCGTAAGTTAACGTCCCGCTGTATATAGATTAATTAAACAAATAGAAAAATGTTTATTAAATAAGTAAAAAAAAATTGGTTAATTCAACTCTACAGGAAGTATACCTGAATATAGGTGCATAATAAAAATAGGTAAATAATAAAATGTAAACCACAATGACAAAATAAAACTAAAAAACAATCATTATAATCATCATCTCAGCCTTGACTGGCTGTACTTGGACCCCTGCGAGTAACAGTAATGACACAGAGACAGCAAACACACTTTTCCTTTCAGCTCCAGCTTAGGATTATTGGATATTGAAGATGCTGACCTCATGGACGCTTGCGTTAATAAACTAATGTCACTGTTCACACACTTGCTTCACACCGAGCGTCAGTGAACTGCAGCAGCAGCGGCAGGATCGAGCGCTTCCCTATAATCGTGGCGTTATCACCGGAATAATCCAGTGGCAGTCGGGGGTCACTGACAGTCATGTCACATTACCCAGAAGATAACCTCCTTCCTGAACCCTGGATCACATCACTCTTTACTTCTTCACTCCACGTCCTTTTTCCTTTACTCTTTTTTTCATTTTTTTTTCATTATACTTCCTGTAATTCTTTTACTTTTATATCCCCTCTTTTTCCTTTTGTCATTTTACCTCATTCCTCTTTTTCTTTCTCTTTCCTCGATCATTTTTTCCTTTTATTTCTGATTTTTGTTTGAATTCCTTTGTTTCCCCTTTTTTACCCATCATTTTTTTTCTTTCTCTCCTTCTCCCTCTTCCCACTTCCTTTTTACACCTACCCTCCTTCCTCGTTATTCTCTCCTCCTACTTCCTCCTTTCTTCTACGCTTTCCTTTCCCTTCTTTCTCTTACCTTTTGAATTTTCCTGGTGCATATGAAGACACAGACACAGATGGATTATGGGAGTTAAGAAAACGCCTGTCAGTGATATAAACCACTGCCATCTGCTGACCGCATCGATTTCCCCTCCTAATAAGGCAGTGACAATATCTTTAATAACACACACAGCGGTAACGCAGCTGATTTTTTTTTCACCTGGTACGATGTAATCGCCGCTTACATTTTAAACACACGCCAACCCTCACGCCCATTTCCCCTGCAGCACTCAGGGGTGAGAGACAGACAGAGAGAGAGAGAGAGAGAGGCATCACCGTGCGCCCTGTTGCTCAAGAAATATGTGCTTTTCGTAATCACACTGGAGAGATATAGTATGTGTGTGTGTGTGTGTGTGTGAGAGAGAGAGAGAGAGAGAGAGAGAGGAGTTTTGCTCTATTTAGTCGCTATCGACTGACACTCGATCTGGGTTGCTCTGAAGGCTGCTAATGCCCTTTATGGGTGCGGAATACAATAATATGGGGGCTCCATCCCTGAGCTCCATTCATATGATATTAGAGTCCTTGGGAGGAGAGATATGGATCAATAGGGATTGAATTAAAACACAGCAGGAGACAAGGCGCTGGTAGAGAGAGAGAGAGAGAGAGAGAGAGAGAGAGAGAGAGAGAGAGAAAGAGAGAGAGAGAGAAATGCAACAAGAAAGAAAGAAAGAAATTAAAAGTAAAATACAAAAAAAGAATAGCAAAAGAAACAATGAAAAAAAACATAGGAAGGAACAAGGGAAGGATGGAGGGATGGAGGAAAGAAAGGAAGGAAGGAAGGTGGTGTTAAGTTAGGGAGAGAATAGGACAAGCAAGCAGGTAAAGAGGGAGCAGGAAAAAACCCCAAAGAAACACAAAGAAAAAAAAGGGAAAAAAGAAATGCGAAACAGCAAAACAGAAAAGATGCTAAGGGATAAGAGACTGAAAAGAGGGAGAGATCAATGGAAAGAAGATGGAGACAAAAAGACAGAAGGGCAGAGAGAGAAGAAAGTGAGACATAGAGAATAATCTTATAGAGACAGAGAAAGAGAGATAGAGATACAGAGAGTTATAAAGAGACAGGAAGTTAGGGAGAGACAGGGAGAGAGAAATAGAGAGACAGAGAGAGAGATGCCCTCATAGTAAAAGTCTCCCTCCCTTTCGCAAAACTTATTAAAACAACATCAATAATTAATGTCCATCTAGAGCCAATAGACAGTTATTAGTTTCACGGCCCTCCTTTCTCTCTCTCTCTGCTTCTGTCTCTCTCTCTTTTTTTCTTTCCGTCTCTCTCTCTTCTCAACTCTCTGCTCTTATAAAGTAGGTAAAGATAATGAGCAGAGAGGAGTCTCTGTTGTAAGCCGTCACCTCATTACATCCGCCTGCCATCAATTACAAGAGGAGTGTGTGGCCCTGTCACTCGCCTAATGTGCCTCTGCCACAGAGTCAGGAATTACTGCTGCCCCTAAATACACCTCTCGCTCTCTCTCTCTCTCTCTCTCTCTTTCTCCCTCACTCTGTCTCTCGCTCTCTATCTTTCTCTCTCACTTGCTTTCTCCCTTGCTCTCACTCTCTCTCGCTCTCACTCTCTCTCTCTCCCTCGCTCTGTCTCTCCCTCTCTCTCTTTCTCTCTCACTCGCTCTCGCTCTCTCTCTCTCGCGCGCGCTCTCTCCCTCCCTCTCTTCCTCTCTCTCTCTCTCTCTCTCTCTCTCTCTCTCTCTCTCGCTCTCTCTATGTTGTGATGTCACGAGCAACAATTATTGTTATTTCTTTTACAGCACAGCCATTAGACAGCAAGTAAACATTGACTTTATTATTAATCCATTAAAAATTACACACTTCCTCCTCTGTTATAGTTTCAGTCGTTGCTGTTGTATTTGTGATTTTTTTCGAACACAAAATGTCTGATCAGTATTTCGTTATTTTAGCATAACATTTTTGAAAAATGTTCTCCAAACATAAATTTTTTGACTGAATTAAAGTACGAACGATGACTTGAGGACGAAAGCTACCTAACAACAACAACAACATGGTGTATATATGATAATATATATATATATATATATATATATATATATATATATATATATATATATATATATATATATATGTATGTATCTCTATTTCTTGCTATACATCTCTCTATCTTTCTATATCTCTATCTCTCTCTCTCTCTCTCTCTCTCTCTCTCTCTATATATATATATATATATATATATATATATATATATATATATATATCTTTCTCTACATTTCTCTATCTCTCTTTCTATCTCTCTATATCTCGTTTTCTCTCCTTGCTCATTCCCTTTTTTAAACACACACACGATCGGCACACACCTTTCCCTGGAGTCTCGCACTTATTACGCTAGTCAAAAAGAAGAGGTGGTATTTTTAAAAACGCACCATGTTCCCATTCTCAGGTAAAAATACTTCAGCACCGGATCAGCTTCAGGTTTTTGTTGTTGTTGTTGTTGTTGTTGTTTTGTTTTTTATTAATGTGTTGGCGTGTAAAACGGAAGAATTAGCCTGGTGTAAATTAGCCTGGTTGGAAAATCAACAATGCTAATATTCATTTACACTGGATTTTATTTCATTGTATTAATTTTGTTTGTTTTATTTTTGGATCTCTACATTTTTACTGCAAAAACTGGCCAGGATGAAAATTAGCGATCAAGCTAACTCGCTTACAGTTTCTGTTCCTGTTCCTTAATAAACACTGTAAATAAACAAATAAATAAAATAAATACATGTAATAGACTTTATAATAGAGTTTAAAGTCAAGGGGAGGAGTTAGCACTTGTGCTAAGACTCTAAAAGCTATTTAAAGGTAACACTTTGGGACATCGTGTTATGCAACATGATGTGTGTGTGTATGTGTGTGTGTGTGTGTGTGTGTGTGTGTGTGTGTGTGTGTGATTTATTCAGTTTATTCGGTATAATTTCAGGAATATGAGTTAAGAGATGATGTTCATATTCGAGCCTCAGCCTTTTCTAGAACTTCGAAGCATTTATTCGATTTACAACCCACAATAAATGTGTGTGTGTGTGTGTGTGTGTGTGTGTGTGTGAGATCACCTAGCCGATGCTTAGAAAACGGGACTCTCCTGCGCTGCTACATGCTATTAATAATTTACAGGCCGAGATGGCAATTACAGGACCATGTACAATCAAACTAAATATTTAATAAGGCACTAAAACAGTGCCGTATTTTTGTCTGTCTCATTCTCGCTCTCTTTCTCTCTCTCACTTTCTCTCGGTCGCTAAATATACAGTTTCTATATCGTACTGTATACCGTCCCCAGGACAGGCAGAAACTTCATATTACAGTCTGTTTATGTTTCCATTATAAAGACCATGTGACCAAAACCCAGAAATGTAAGCCACGCCTCCTTTTTTATGACTGACATATACAGAGGCTGCACCCCTTTAATAGAATGGAAAAATGTGGAGAACATGTCTTTACAAACAGGACGCTTTTCTATGTACGATTGTCACATCTTCAACAGAACGGATAGATGTAGAGGCCATGCCTCCTTCAGTAGAATTGGCAGAAAGATAAGCCGAGAAGAGGGCGTGACTAATTCCATAGTAGTGTCAGCTACAGAAGCCATGCCCCTTTTAATAGGATGGACAAGTATACAGGCCACGCCTCCTTTAGTAGGACTGACAGAGACATAAGCCATGCCCCCTCTGTATAATAGACCAAACATATATGGGCCACACCTCATTGCATGAAAGAAATGTCCAGAAGGAACCACACTTTCTTCACTGGAACAGATAGACACCGACTCACAGGACAGACAGATTTAGAGAGTAAGACAGAAATAGTTAGATAGAGACACAGTAACCAGGTGGAGAGATATAGAAACCAAAAAAAAACGACAAAATAAGAATTACTTAACTGAAAAAGAGAAAGAAAGAAGTGACAAATAGAGTGTGTGTGTGTGTGTGTGTGTGTTAGTCTCTGTCACACAGCTGTTTTAGTCAATATCAATTCCTCAGCTAAAGCGCAGGCACAAATCCGCGAGCGCAGAGCCAGCAGACAAGCACAACCAATCACTACTTTAAATGTGTGTGTGTGTGTTTGTGTGTGTATGCATGTGTGTGTTTGTGTGTGCGAGTGTTGGCCTGAGTAAACCAGCAATCAATCTGTTTTCTATGTAGCGTAGACAATATACAAGTGTTCCAAACAAAACATACACAGCATATGTACATACCTGGCTTACACACATATCATTCCAAACCAACACACACACACACACACACACACAAAGGGAGGTTTGTCGAGGTCCCCAGGCTGTGCTGTGTTGCCATGGAAAATACATATTTGTCTCACCGCATGACATAATGCACATTCGGAAGAGGAAGTGAAATTTGTGACCTCACAGCAAAAGCGCGATTCAGGGAATCCGATTCAGTGAATCAAGAGTCGAATGTAAACCCTGTTAGAGTTTATTGATATAAATGAATCACAAAATCAGGTTGAGAAAATTGAGACAAGAGATTAGGTGAAAAGAAAAAGGGGCGGGCTTAAGGGAGTAAGATTTACAGCGTTAAAAAAATTCTTATGGTCCTGTCAATCATTCTAGTTGTCAGTTGATTTGTTTGGTGCTATTTAACAGGATGTCTGAGTCAAAACATAGGTTGGAGACTCCTTTCTCAAAAAATATATGATCATATGAAGAAAACAAATCAGCAGCTTCTAAACAACACACACCCACACACACACACATCAGCCTCGACCCCTTATTATAGGAGGTGTGGACATGAGCCAGGCATGAGAGACATGTCTTCCTATAGAATCGACAGACGACAGCCGTTCCATCGGTCTTTCTTTTTCTTCCAATAAAACACCATCCATTCTCCGTGCAACACCTCGACTTTCTATCAAGCCAAGACAGAAAGAAAGGAAGAAAAAAACAAAAACAAAGAAAAACCTCCTTCCTGATGCGTTAAGACTGACAGTTTCATCCAGTCTCTCTTCGAGCTGTCGCACACTTTCGAGGCAAACGCTGGCTCGGATTTAAATACAACCTATAATAGCTCTCCATCTATCAGAGAGGCCGAACGTCTATTCTTAGACACATACATTAGCCCTTGGCCCAGATAGGAATGTCACCAGATTAAACATCCAATTTGTTAACCGGAGCGGGCTAGAGGTGCTGCTTCTTGACAGGACTTACAAACAAGTCCAAACGGCCCCATTTTTCATGCTGCCTTTCTTTTTTTACACACACCGACAAGACGGCTAAAGCTGTGGAGGAATGATAGACAGCAAAAAAGCTGGAAAACTTTACCTGAACGGGCTGACATTTACCGCGCCTACAAACGAAGCAGGCGCTCAAATAAAATACGCCTCAAAAATCTGCCTTGAGGTTCATTTTAAAGCTGGTACATTATTTTTAGCTTGCCAAATGTTGGGTACCACAGGATAGAGAGTGAAGAAACGAATTATATTGGCAAGAAACAAAGATGGCTAATGCATATAATTAATGCGAACTAATCAATCAACATACCACACATCATCATCACACTGTCTTTTGCACGCTCAATTTCATTATTTCAAATGTAGACGTGCGGCAATTACGCACAAATAAAGAGTGATGCACATGCGGTGCAACGTCCTAGTTTATTTTCATGTACATCAATGTCGCAACAAGCTACAAAAATTTTCAAATGCTGCAAGTGCACCGTGGCTCATGTGACAAGAATCAGCCAATCAGCTTCTTCACCTTTTCCGTTACACTAAAATCTTAGCAGTAAAATGGAGAAGCTTGTAATTTTTTTCTTTATCTACGTAAATAAATTTAAAGCAGTTATAGAAAGGTAAAAAAAGTTTCTGGAATTTTTGTGTTGTAATTTTCTTGGGTTAGGGTTAGGGTTAGGGTTAGGGTTAGGGTTAGGGCAACGCAAGTGACCGAATTTTTTTCACACTTTTTTAGGCACAATATGTGAATTGCCTCTAAACCCCTGAGCTACAGGAAGACATGCTGTGTTCTGATTGGTAGAGTGGTAGAACTTTCATGTTTAAACCCCCCCACAGTGGGATGAACTGAAACCTTGACTGCACCCCAACATTAGTCAACATCAGGGGGAAATCTGCAAGTGTGGAGGTTATTACAGATGAAAAAGTGAGACAACATCTGGAATAGTATGTTTTTAAAAAAAACAAATGGCTTCGAGGATTTACATTTGTGGCACATGGTGGTGGAGTGGGAGGTGGTGAGGGGGGAGGGTGGGTGTTGTGATTTATCCCTCACTTTATCTGTCAGACAAATGTTTCTCTTTATTGCCATTACTATTTGGAACCGGCGGCTGCCATCGCAAGACTAATATAATGCGCGAAGTATTTAATTAAGGATCGGCGCAGGGTAGCCGCTTACGTCTCGCTTTATTGGAGTAAAATTAAAAATATCTCCTGCATTTGAATAACAGCCCGGGGGCTGCCTCTCAGCCATGGAGGTTTAATATCGCTTATGCCGCTTTAACCTTTCTGAGTGCCGGGACTGTCGTTTGTGTGGGAAACACACACACACACACACACACACACACACACACACACACAAACACAAGGCACGGCTATCAAACAAAACAACTGAGCAGCCATCTTTTGTCTCACTTAATAAACTTGGACGAGAAGCTGCTTTAGGTTACAAATGTATTTTTGTGTGGCGCTAATTTTATTGCATGTTTATAAAAACTTAATAAGCTAAGAACAGACTCACCTTTGGGTTTTGCTAGTTGCAGTTGTGTGTTTGCTAATTTTATTGTATTTTTGAGAAGAAAATTCGAATCGTTAAAACACACTTTCAAGTTAAAGAAGTTTCAGAGAGAAGCCATTTTTCTGCTACTTTTAAGAAGATGGGTTCTTTAATTTATGCTAATTTTATTGACGCTCCTATGCACGTTAACACTTTATAACTAACGTTCAATTAAGAGCGATTATTTTTACAAGGCAGTCATTTTTACACCGCCAAAGTGTCCTCAGGTTATACTACACGTTGTCGCAAAAGTTCTGCAACATTTTAGTCCAGAAAAGCACAAAGATTCCGGTGGTCGGGTATGTCGTTCTAAGACGGGAATGATGATGCAATCCTTACTAAGGAACTGCAATTCGGTCTGAAGTACAGCTAAGCGCCAGGCATATTGCAAAGTTTTAATTAAACACGACAGCAGTGGAAATAATAAGAAGGAGAGAGAGATAGAGAGATAGAGAGAGAGCGCTAACTGAAAGATAGAGAAAGATGATCCGCAAAAATAGTAGCGAACTCGACTCGGCGGTTTTCCGAAAGTGAGAAAAGACCAAAAAACGGATTCCAGATGCGGGTTTAAAAATCGCTGTGCCGAGATGGTCCATATTATCCATCTGTTTGGCACACCTCTCTGCTGCGCCGGAGAGAGGGTCACGGGCAAGGTGAACTGACACACTCACACACACACACACACACACACACATCCACTTCTACCATCTGGCTCAGAATTGGCTTGGATAATACCAAGCATGCGTACAGACAAGAGACAAGAAAGAAAACATGCACCATCTTCTCCGTTTGCCTAATGAAGGAGTATTTTCAAGAGCCTTGATGAACAGCTGATGGTGTGTGTATATGTGTGTGTTGTTCTGTTGTTCTGTTGTTCTGTATGAGCTTCTTGATTTGCATTCGGTCCTTGGTTTTGGTAATTTTGAGAGCCTCGTTGATGCCAATCCCTTGTTAGGACTTTACGGTTCCTGAAACATCCTAGAGACGCTCAAGCATGTCTCAATTTTTGGAGCCTCAGGAAACGTCCTCAATCTCCTGCATGTATCTATCACAATTTAAAAAATACAACCAGACTGGATTGTAAACAACATTTGTGGACTGTTGCTCTACATGAAAAACACTTTATAGCTTTGGTTAACTAGCTAGCTTAGGCAAATATCTTTTCAGGCGTTAACCTGTTAGTCAGGTCGCAGCATTGCCAACAAGTAAATACTAATAAGAATTTTACTATCGAATGTCAGTAGTCTGGTTGGGTCCCTGCTAACAGCAGCGTATTACTGAACTTAACCTGCTGGTATCATCTGGTTTGACTATTTCTTCAACTCAGGATACTCCTAATTTATTAGCTGGACATTCTGATTTGTAAACTGTAGAAAAAAGTTGAATGGATCTCTGCAAAGGTAAGCTAATAAGAAACCAACGCAGGCTACACACATACAAGGTTCTCTTAAGACTTGTGTAAACTGTTTTTTGCTGCCACTAAACGCTGGACAAATACAGTCCATTTGTTTTAACCACTACAGGACGACTGTGCTGATTGAAGATATGCAGTGACTGTCCAGGATCTTAATCAGTTTTCTGGCACATTAACCATCAGGCTTCTACTGCCTCTAGTTTTGAGGGAACGGTTAAGGTTAGCTTGAGTTGGTTTGGTCATGAGGGCATGGTGGCTTAGTGGTTAGTGATTGGAAGATTGTGGGTTCAATTTTCAGCACTATTGCCTCTGCTTAGCCCCTGCGTTAGGATTAGCGTCAGCACTCAGCCCTCAATTTCTTAGTCACAAATTGATAAATGTAAGTCGCTTTGGATAAAATAGTCTGCCAAATGATTGAAATTGTTTGACATTTGAGTCCCACCATGCTTCTTCCAGGTAATCCGTTCTCATCCCCTGGTTAAAATTACCCATGGTATGCTGATTAGTATCTCTTGTCTGTAATGTGTGATCAGGTGTAGCATGTTGGTTCCCTGTGGTGGGTTGGCACCCTAGCCATGCTTTCCTCTGCCTTGTCCTCCAAGGCCCCTGGGATGACTTGCTTAAGCCTGTGATGCTAGTTTAAAACACACATTATATCTCGGAAATAATTCTGGGGCTCATTTTGTCCACAAATCAAGTCGACACAGGAAAAGAAAAATGCTCAACAGTTCTGGTGCAAAAACAATGCCAAGAAGGTACTGCCACTTGTTTTCTGCTTTCTCCTAAATCTGGACTGCATTTCACGGTCTTGCGCTTTCAACTCTGTCAATTATTCATTGTGCATATTTTAAAAAGTCTACAACGTTATCCTCAGGAGAAATGCTAATGAAGGATTCCAAAGTGTTGTCTGGCTGGCTATATTGCTGCATCTCAGCCACATCGATTAATCAGATGCTACGAGGCATGGTTATCTAAATACATCAGTTTCCTCTAAATGGATATTGATATTTTCATCATGCGAAATGGTTGATGCTTTTTATCCAGCAAAGCTATGATTTTTTTTGTAGACTTTGCTCAAGTTTTTGAGAGTGTTAGTGCTCAGAGCTTTTATTACAAATTTGCATTCTTTGTTATAATTATTTGTGTTTTATAGCATTTCATTACCTGTCATCTTACTGGGCATCGAACCACCATCCTGTCAGTTACTGTCAAAAACCGCCATACTCTCCTGTATACTTTTACAAGTATGTTAACAGAATTCGGCAGACGTCCTTATCCTGAGCAACTTTCAGTTTCCTCTGATACGATTGAGAAATTGGGGGTTAAAGGGGCCCAACAGTGGAAACTTGGTGGTGCTTGGAATCCAACCCTGATCTTTTAGGTATTAGTCCAACACCTTATGCACTGAGCCACCACTTCCCAATCCACCATATCATGGCTAATCACTACACGGGCTACCCATATATGGTCATAACCAATTACACTGGAATACACAACACCAATATACAATCTACTATAGCCATCACTGTTCCGTTCATCAAAGCATGGTTATCGACCACCATACTGTCTCTTTCTAGCTGTACACCACTACGCTGGTTCAAGGTTTTGAACAATTAATTGGAAAATTGCAGGTCCCAGGATTAGTATCACCTATTCCCAGTTCATCATTTCTCAGATCAGACACACAGCTTTTAAAGAAAATGCGAAGAGACGGTGGTCTCGTCACGTCATGTCACATCACAATGTGTGAGATTAAAAAGGAAAAAAAAAATCCCAATTAATAAATCACCTCGTCAATGTGCAGCTGGAAAGGCAGCTGCTCCCTCCAACACTAATAAAGGGACGACAGGGACCAGACGAGGACAAGCACACGCTAATACACACACACACACACACACACAGCGGTCTTAAGGAATTCTATAGAATCTTTGGTAGACAGCAAAAAGTTTGGTTTTTGCACAGTATTCTGGGTAAAATTTACACACACACACACACACACTTCGTTGTCTCTGGAAAAATCATTACAGGAAGTACAGCTGTATTAGATGACATTTTTGTGAACATATATTATTTACATATGAAGTTGTGCTCCAGTCTTTATGTGTGTGTGTTTGTGTGTGTGTGTGTGTGTGTGTGTGTGTGTGTGTGTGTGTGGTGAGATTTTGTAAGTTAAACCCGAGTTACTTTATATTCATATGTATGTTTATACAGACGGAGATAAGAATCCAGAGCTGAATAAGAGACCCGCTGAAGGGTCCCTATGAGGTATGATGCAGGTGCAAAACTTGGATGTTTCCCAGACACACATGCACACACACACACACACACACACACACACACTTGCAATAGCAGCAGACATTTACTCACACACTTGCCAAAAAAGTTAAATGAATCTAGACTATTGCACACTCGATCATGCTGAGATGTACGTCATCACACTGGACACTGGTGAACACACTGAGACACACACACACACACACACACGGAATGCTAGTTCATGCCAAAAATCTTTCTCTTTTTTTAGGATTTTAAGTGTGTGTATGTATATGGATCATGTATACAACAGAAAACACAGACTGAACAAGAGGCACTGGAGCCAGAGCACTCTCTCTCTCTTTCTCTTTCTCTCTCTCTCTCTCTCTCTCTCTCTCTCTCTCTCTCTCTCAAAACACACACACACACACAGGCCTGGGAACTTTATCATCTCCTGTGATTTGTGTGTTTTGGGAGGAAGTGTGATGGCTCATATGAGAAGCAATACGCATGCCGATACACATGCATTATTCTCCTTCTCTGTCTTTCTCTCTCTTAAACACACACACACACACGCAGACACACACACACGGCAAGACATAACGGCAATTTGTTAAGTGCCAGCCACAACACATGGCCGGGCCAAACACACTGACAATACAAGTAATACACTCATACTCAGAATCCATACATCTAAAACAGCTTTTTCTTTCTCTCTCTCTGTCTCTGCCCATCTCTCTCTCTCTCTCTCTCTCTCTCTCTCTCTCTCTCTCTCTCTCTCTCTTTCTCTTCTACCAGACCTGTTTCACACTCTGTGCATTCGGCCTGCTAAATGCCTCATCAACATGTTTAATCAAATTAGCGCGCGGCCAAAAAATGACGCTTTTCATTAATTATACAGGATAATTCTAATTGCAAATTCAAATGTATTCGCTCTGAACAGAAGGTGTTCAGTAATATTTCGCCGCATTTGCATATTAAATGGGGGTCGCGCTGCATTACGCATGGTAATGTATGCGCATTGTCTTTATTTTTAACTCACAGGCCATATGCGCGGCTGCTTGCAGGCGCAGGTGAAAAAAAAGTGTTTAATTTTGCCGAACAAACGCGACGAGGCGGCTTGTCGCCGGCTGCACGGTCGGTGTCAATCTTTTTTTTTTTTAACACCCCGCAGCCCGACACACACACACACACACTTTTTTCAAGCTCTCCTGGCCCTTTGCTTTGATTACACTGCTAAACACATTGGCACGGTCACTCAGGAAAACAGGAAGTCCCAGACTGTCTCTTCCTGTTTTACTCTTTGTAGTTTTAGCTTTGATTCATCCAGACGGCTGTTCCAGGTGGGGTTTTTTTTTTTGTTCCAGAGCATCCTTCAATCCTGGCTGCATACCTTTATATTCAAAGCATCAGTTGACGTTGTTTTGGCTTGGAAACTTATATTAGGTTTGATAAAATCACGTAAGTATAGTTACAGTTATCGTTAGTAGTTTTGAAGTAGACATCAACAATATTTAGGGTCTGAATCCATTAGCAAGAGGAAGTTGTTGGACATGTAACTAGGAACAAATGATCGCAGGTTGAGCAGTGATTATAATCACAGTACAGTGAAACCACATCATATGACTGGCCTTTCTTCAAATCTACGAATGAAGTATCTAAATTCTGCTAGTCATTTGAATCATCGTAAGCATTTTCAACATACATACCAACAAACCTAACCAAATAGCGAATAGCTAAGTTCCGCTTATGTCTAAGAGCCGATCAAAACTTGTTTTTGTTAAATAGTCGACCCGCGATACCGACGTTGCCTTTAGCATGCGTTCAAAAGCTACCTGTTTTTTGTTTGAAAGATATGTTTATATATATATATATAAATATGATTATGATGTTGGAAATTGATAATATTGGTTATATTTTTGGGTGACTGAAACAAATTATCTGCATTTACATTATTTCCTATGGTGAAAATCATATCGCAGTTCAAGTTTTTCGCTTTAAGAACCCAAATAAATTGGTATGATGAGGTGACGAGTGATATGTTTGAAAATTACAGCATTTGGCAGCTGACCTTATCCAGAGCAACTTATATATTTATAACTTTTATGCAACTGAGCAATTGGGGGTTAAGGGCCTTGATTAAGGGCCCAACAGGGGCAACTTAATAGTACTGAGAATCGAACCCCAATCTTCCAATTAGCAGTCCAACACCTTAACCACTGAGCTACCACTTCCCCCGTTTGTTCTGGATCCTTCAGTCTTTTTATGCTGTAACTCAAGTTTTAATTTGGGGAAGTGGGGCTACCAACTAGAAGACCCGGGTTTCATTCCTAGCATCACTAAGCCACCACTGTTGGGCCCCTGAGCAAGGCCCTTAACCCCTAATTGCTCGGTTGTATAACAGGAAAAAAAAAAAAATGAAAGTCGCTCTGGATAAGAAGGCGTCTGCCAAATGATGTAAATGTAAATTAGATATTTATTAATAGTTTATATATATTTATTAAAAGTTTTGAATTTCATTTATCCTATAAATGTTTGGAATAACAAAAATAATTTTAGGTTCAAACACACACAGACACACACATACCACATTTGAGAGTTACTCCAAATAATCAAAGAGACATGACACACTTGGTTCGTTTAGTTGAGAGGTTATCAGGCGCTCGCACTTCTTTTTCTTTCTATTTATACAGAGAGAGTTTTCTCCCCTCCTGATGCTCTCTCTCTCTCTCTCTCTCTCTCTCTCTCTTTTTCCTGCTTTTCACCTGTGGTGTGTTTTCAGGGTGTTAACTTATGTGATAGGCAGGCAGAGAAGAAGAGAAGCAGTGGCTTATAACTGTGAAGGGTTTGTGTTTGCAGGTGATAGTGACAAAGGTGTTTTCTCAACAAGCTGTCTTTCCAGTACGAGTTTATTATTAGGTGCCACACAAAAGTTTGTGCACTAACACACATTTCTGCTTTACTTATATTTTAACACAGTCTGGACAGTAGGGACTGGGATGTCCGATACTGGGCCCAAGCACCACAAATAGAGCCCACTACATGCCCAAACAAACTGATCCTACTTTTTATCTTTCTACCCCCTTGCCCCGCCCACCAAAACAAAAGATTTCAATGGTTTTCCAACTGCCCCTAGCACCATAGCTCCTACAATCAATCAAATGCTCAAGCAAACGCAACCCAAACAGTGCGGCCTGCGATTTTAATGGCTTCTCATGACGAGCATAACGGCTGCACGTCCTTGTGTAAGATTATCTCTCCATTAGCACAAACACGATCTCTTATTGCAGTCAATAAAACATGCCATTCTAATTACGAGGGAGGGAGGAAGGCAGCGAGGGAAGCAGCGAAGGGAGTCAGCGTGGGTAGAAACGACACTCGTTGCTTTATTGCATCGAGGATGCTGGTTGGCTGCGGAAGATTTATGGATGTAATGAAGGAAGTCAAAATTATTCCTGCTTATAATTAAGGCAGCAACCGACGGAGACGTGTGCCGGGCCACTAACAGGATTATCGAATTTAAGGTGACAACGCTTGCAGTGTTTATAGTTGATACTTAACGATTAACGCCTGCCATTTTCTTACAGCTATGGCTTTTAATCCCTAAACAATAGTCTATTTATAAACGTACGCAAATAGACTTTGTGGTTTGTCTCAGGTTAGTTTTATTTTTTCAGTCGTACCGGAACAGTGTGACCTTGCCAAATCAAACACTTACATGCTGCTCAGTCCAGCAACCAGTCTGCCAAAAAAACCCTTTCTTTTTTCACTGGATAATCCATTTTTTTGCATTTACTTTTTTTGAGCTTGAGTTTATATAGTTTTACCTTCACATTATTGCATTGACTAATCTAGTGCACTGGTTCCAACCATTTTTTGTCTAAGACCCCCTTTATTATTTCCTTCATTTCGTGTTTCCAGGTATTGCTAGCAGCGTGACCCGAATTGATGGGAGCTTCCTCACCTAGGTCAGCGGATCGGTGAGACTCGGTTGTTTTTGTGGAGGACAAATTAAAAATGTGTTCATTTTTTGGGCAACCAGGGAATGTCTACAAAACCAACACACCGATCCAGAACTTTATCTCTCTAAAGTTTTTCCTGACTTCTTAACCAGTCTAATCTAGTACCCATTTCAGCCTCTTATAGTAACCTCATCTATCTGAAGAAACCACTAAGAAAATAATTCCTCACTAATATTATATTTAGTTTTATTTTGCATCTAAAACAAGTCCTGGTTTTCTTCAAGTACTCATACAACTACTTAGAATCCTACTCTCCATACTCTCAGAATCCTTTGGGTCTAAGTTTAATATCTTCTTTTAAAAAATAAATTCACAGACTAAAAACATTAAACTCCAGGACCAAGTTATTTCTTGTTCTCTATACTAGGAGGAAGTACCATATGGTTTCTCAGGGTTGGAGTCGTGAAGGTTAAATGTCGGAGTGTGTGCCTCTGAAGCAAGGGTGTTGCCGAAAATCCCGCTGAGAACGAGCGCTCTTTCCCGAGGGAAACTGAAGCCACTTCCTTTCACTCTGGCTCTCTGCCGTGTACTCCGGCACTGGGAGCAAGAAGTTGTGTGTATTCGCGTGTCTAAGTGATCAGTGGATGTAAAACAGAATGTTTAGGGAAGGTTTTAAATACTTGGATCCTTGGGTCAAATCATCTTGATCTTTAGCTTCTTCTCAGAAACAGTGATGGGTGCTTACAATATTGAAAGCTTTTTAACATCTGGTAGCCCGGAGCTCACATATACAGTACATTCTCTCTCATAAAGAGGTACACGAGTATGAACAGGCAAACCAATAGCATAATTAACATTACCAGGTCTGACTCAGTAAAAGGGACTTTTCCATCTGAAACAGGATACGACTTATGACTCACAAAGCAGTCAGTGGGTGGAGGAAGTACAAGCTGATATTCTGAAGGATGTCAGGAAGTACACCCCTGACCTCATGTTTATTTCCAAGGAAAAGATATCAACATAAAAAGAAATTGGTTGGGCCGGTGGGATAGGAAAAAGGTGGACTGGAGGAGTTCAGATGGAGCGACTTAGTTTGGGAACTGATAAGAATCCGATAAAGATTTTTATTCCAATCAAGCAGAAGCCACACCAATTCCATTATTTAACCGATTTTGGCCTTAAATAAACAGGTGGATCAGGTGAAGCTTCTTGGTTAAAATAAAACCAATAACTACATTCTGGATACACAAACCTGGTCTAAATCCTAGGACTAAAAAACTCTAGTCTAGTTAAAGTAAGAACTGATCTAGAAACTGAAGTATGGTCTGTTCATTCCTGTTCAGACCAGATGATGTAATGGGAATGGGAAATGTTGAAAAGATCTGGTGGAGGGGCAGAGTCTGGGATTGCTGGAGAAACAATTATAGTGGTGTGGGGGATCTGTATGTAATGGCCGGTGTCGGTTAACAGATGTAGAGAGTGAGGATGGGATCTAATGATTGGAAATGAGGATCTGATAGATAGAGGTTTAGTGTGATGAAGGGAATGTATCAGGAACTTGAGTAGGAACGAAAACCAAATCTGATAAGTGAGAGATTTTCAGGGCGTGACGGAGGAGTTAAAAAGGCAAAACTGTGTTGTGAAGTTGTAGATCTGTAGATAGGATGAAGGATCTGATAAAGAAAGAGTAGTGGTGTTCAATAAAAGGGTGAATATCTGGGAGCAAGACAGAGATGGATTATGAGAGAGAGTAAAAGGGTAAGTCCAGGGTCTGAGGGATGAAAACAGTTGCAGCCTGATGTTAGAGTCAGAGACTATGACTGCATTCATTAAGTACCAACCTGCCAAATCACTAATAATACTTAAGCCTCCGCTCTGGGGCTGTCAACCACACACAAGTCGATAGATCAATACTGCTTGCATACACACACTCTCTCTGATTCTACTTGCCTATATAAGTCAACTCACTCTGTCTGCACTTCCATCATCATCTGTCTGGTTAGACATCTCAAATTCTGCCTATGATTCCTGGACCGAAGAGTACAGCTCGTTAACCCTGTCTTGGACTTCCGGGAGTGCACTAGGGCCTGGATTAGCTAATTAAGGACAAGTGAGCTGGATCCAGAGCTTGTGTGGCGTTCTGTTTTGACAGTCGGGCTTAGCGAGGTGCGATTAGGGACGAGACTGTGTAGATCCCTTTAAGCCCTTGTAAGAACAAGACGGACGAGCGGGTACGGTTTTGAGGAAGGTGGAATGGAGGGACGGAGGGATTTAAGAGAAGAAGAAAAGATTGACAGATGGAAGTGCAAAGAATACACTCTATCCTGAATCGATACCACCTGCAGGACCCATGGGACCTTCAGGAGGTATTGGCTTTTCTGTCTCGTGTACTATTTGCCAAATTTTTTTCTTTATTTTACTGTTCACATTCCTGTTTCTGATCGCATGTGTGAGTGTGTGTAATCACTCAGGTTTTGGTTAGCGATTCCTCATTAAGCAAATCTAGCCAGCGAATGTGTGTGCATGTGTGTGTTCATGATGCGAGGTGGATTAGCATTATCTAAAACTCTCCAGGCTTGCTAAGTATCATTCCGCCATGCTTAAGTTAAGGTGCAGCCGGGCTTGATTTGCATAAGTAATTAGCTAATGTGCTGTTCAATTTCTCGCCCATCTGCGTGGCCAGGCAGGCCCTCATTGCTCAAATTGACAGGCCGCTCTCTATCGCGCGCCACACCGCAACAAGGCTCGCTCCAAATTAATTTGTCAACCTTCTCTAGTAATGGGACGTTCACCTTGAAAACTCAATTTACCTGAGTCTGTCTGAAAGCGAGGAAAAGCAAGAATTTGGGCCGAAACACTGCAGCGACAACAAAGGAATTACTGCAAGCTTTCTGACAGGCTTTCCGAAAGAGAGAAATGTGAGGGAACACCCGTGTACTCACACAGCAGCGGAAGGGGCATGAGGTCGTGTTGGATCCTTTTAGAAATAATCAAAGCCTCGTCTGTCAGCCATGAATACAAATAAATTGTGAATAACTAATTTTAAAAATGAGGTACTGTAAAAAAAAAATAATAATTCGTATAATTGTTATTATTCTCAAGCTTAATAGTTCTCTAAAAATTGGAAACTAAAAATCAAAGAAAAAAGGAATTAGAATCTATTTGTGTGAAAAAATAAGTGTATTTTGTTATTTTTATGACAGTAAATTGTGTAAAAAAAAATTCAGCATTAAATACCAAAACTTTTTCCATTAAATACATTTTGCTTCATTAATTAATTAATGGCTAAGTAAATCAACCAGTTGAATAAAATCTGTAAAGGCTTTCAAGCTACATCTAACTAGTTTTCTTCTCAATCTCTTTCTCAGTGGGCATCACGCTGGGCTGGCACGGGCATCATCCGTGCCAGGGTGTCGAGCTCTGGGATCACTCAAGGAAATGGGCCAAAAAGTGAATTTAATGAACCCTTTGCAGCCCCCAAAATTAATTTTCAGTCTGATCTCTTAGCTGGAGGCGTCGTGGAGCCCTGGGACTCTCGGCCTTGTTTGTGACGGCCTGGATGGAGGTGTGTGAAGCGCGTGTGATTCTACAACTCATATAAGGAAGCGATATTTCTCTCTCTCCCCCCCCCCCCCCCCCCCCCCCCCGGTTGCTTTTTGTCCCTCACGTTTCATCAGTCATTTTTTTTTCTCGCGACTCAGAGACGCATGCTTATTAAATTCCTTTGTGCCGAGTGCCTGGGCCTCTCGTAGTGGCGCTAAAATGGCTATTCATTTTACCAGCTGCCTCACAGCAAAGTCCCTGGGAAGTAGTGATGGGGGACATCACGCTCCCACACACACACACACACACACATACAATAAATCTTCTGCTCACTGATTAGCATAAAGCTTATACTGTATATTCTTCATGACTCTCTGTGACCTTTTGGCTGTTTTTTTTTTAAAGAACTATATAAAAACACACATACACTAGCTCTGGCACAGGTTCAGACGTTGGTTTTTGACTTGCCACCTCTATGGTACAGTCTTCAAAGTGTCTCTGCACCTGCTAAACTGTTCGGCTAGCAAAAGTGTTATTTGTGCATGCCTTTTGTTGTAGCATAAGTTTATATAAGTGCATCTAAATACAGTTAAGAGTTAGCTTTAAAAAAAAACTTAGGTATGCGACCAGGCCTAGAACCAATACCAACGGCTAGTCATTGTGTTACCATCTTCTACCAATGTGCTAAATCCTGACACAGCTCCAGAAATTAAATTTTAATATTAATGCCTTTATTTGCCACATAAACTTCACAGCACAGTGAAATTCTTTCTTCAAATATCCCATCTTAGTAAGTTTGGGGGTCGGAGCACAGGGTCAGCTATTATACGGCGCCCCTGGAGCAGGAAGGGTTAAGGGTCTTGCTCTAGGACCCAGCAGTGGCTGGCTGGCGGTGATGGTAGGTCTTGAACCCAGGTCTTTCTGGTCTTCAGGTCAACAACTAAGTTGCCAACAACTTTGACCATTTGAGCCACCACTGCCCCGCTAGTATTTTAGAATACTAGGTTAGTTGTTTTTAAGGAAAAAAACACAACATGCTAATATTGCTGTAATCAAGACAAAAATAAAGTTTTAATGCTTATTAATTACTAGCTTTCGGCTTGAGGACACCAGCACCACAATTTAACAAGCAAATATTACCTTTCCTTGTTTTAATATATGTTTTTAATTATTGTAAGTCTTTTAAAACACACTGCTAATCAGCAAACTGCGCTCATTTTGTGCTTATTTATTCACTTCCAGGTTTTAATATAGGAGGTTCTTCTATTCCCATTAGTGTATACACACGCACACACACACGCACACACACATGGCCACCTTGTGCACGATGGTACAAATCAAATCCCGAGCCCTCAGATGCCGTGCTGACCGGTGCACAATCAAACGCTTTCTGTGCCATTTAGCGCCTGCCGTGTGTAGTGTGTGTGTCTGTGTGTGTGTGTGTATGTGTGTCTGCTTGCCCGACCTTGGCCTGTGCCATCTGCAGCCGGCAGGGATGGGCAGTAAAGCATCCCGATCCTGAGCTTTGGGCACGATACGCCCCCACGAGGGGCCGGGCCAGATGGCACTCCCCACTAAGAAGCTTTTACTGCCACTGAAGATGCCTGGGCAGCTCGCTGTCTCACTCTCTCTCGCCCTGTTTCTCACTTACTTTCTCTTGTTCTCTCTATCCCTGTCTTTTTGCCTTTTTGTCTGTCTCTATCTCCTTCTAGCTGGCTGTTTGTCTTCCTTTCGCTATCCATCTCTCACGGTCACTGTCTTTATTGTGTGTCTCTTAATCTGGCTTTCGCTTTTGTCTCACTGTCTATGTCTCACTTTCATAAACTGTGTCTCATTCTTTCATTGTCTCTAACTCTTGGCTCTCGCTTAGT
>VCAZ01000062.1:0-30000 GCA_005784505.1 Bagarius yarrelli | reverse complement strand
ATCTATCTATCTGTTTATTTAAAACTACTGTTAAAGGTTTAAAATTAATTTTTGAGATATAAATATACAGTCTAATGGCAAAAAAACAATTATAGGGTCTTTTTTAAGGTGGAGAAATTCCCACCAGAAATTTTAGCTAACGACTCACTTTTAACTTTTAGTTTGTGTTAACGAATCGAAAGATTGTGCCATCGCCCCTTAATGTTAGAATTTGAAATGATGTCTTAGGAATTAAATAAGTAAATTAAATAATTTCATGTACACTTCCTCTCCAAATTTAGAACATTTCACATTTCCTCCTTAAAAACAGCTGTTTTTGGTCCGAACTCTGCTTTTGAGAATTGATGATTGTTGCATTTTTAAGCGTGTAAAAAAGCTTTTCAGCGCTAAAACAGATCAGTAGATTTGAGGTTAATGACAGGTGACCATTTCAGGATGAGTACGCTGTACGTCTCCGTGGCGTCTGGCCTCATTTCACACACACCTGTCACTGTGGCCGGTCCCGCCTTTCCACGCACCAAATGCTGTACAGTTCGAAATTTAACACCAGATCACACATCTGCCTTTGTTCTTTTCCTTTCTCCTCCCACACACACACACACACACACACACACTCGAACACACCTTTAACACACTTTAACAATAGATCAATAATGTCTTATACGCAGCGGAATTTATGTGATCAATAAAAATGCCAAGCTTGTAACGTCTGCTATAAAAACAATCCTTACACGCTGGGAAATTTTAACAGGATGTCAGTTCTCACATAAATGCAGATAAATAAAAAAGATTTTTGAAATAAAACACACACACACACACACACACACACACACACACACACACACAAAGGGATGCTTTATGTAGACTATACCGCCATAACATGACCTGCTCCGGAGAACATAAATCCAGACTCACAACATAAATCAACTATATTGCAACGTGAAAAAGATATACAATTTAGATGGGACGTGATAAACCATAACCTGGTTTGTGTTTTAGTTTATGCATTTGCATTTCTGGCATTTTGGTCGATGCACTTATCCAAAGTGACTTACATTTATCTTATTTTTTTATCCATCTGAGAAGTTAAGGGTTAAGGGCCTTGCTCAGGGGCCCAACAAAGGCAGCTTTTTGGTGCTGGGTATTAAACCCACTACCTTCCCATTAGTAATCTAAAACTTGAGGGTAATTTACCTCATAAGCATAAGCAAAATGTCTTTTTATTCTAAGACATCATCAGAATAGAAATTTTGACCCTTTTTGATTTCCAGAAAATAATCATTATCGACAATTTTATTTCTTTTCTATCAATTTTTTTAATTACCTCTATATAATCTATACAAAATGTCTCTCTTTCCCAACTGATATTACTGACCCTTTTAGTTTTCCACAAATTGTCACAGATTATAATTATTATTATGACTAATTCTGACCCTTTTCGAGTTCCACATCATAATCCATAATTTAAAAAAAGACATAGTGGAATATTGATCAGTAATAAATATCTATTTCGTGCATAATGTCTCTTCATTTATCTGACATACTGACTCTTTTTGCTATCCACAAAATATTTATATGTAAATAAAAAACTCTTTAAATTAATTTCTACATTCAATTTGTTTGTTTTTTTAGTTAAAACAAAATTTTGGAATTTAATATAAATATTTTCTATGGATATTTGTTAATGTTATCTCATATTTCTGGTGTTAAATCTCTAAGTGTGTGTGTGTGTTAGAAGTAAACCCTGCATAATGTTGAATGCATATGTTTAAATTAACCCCAGAGATATTTTGTGTGTTATACATATGTGTGTGTGAGTGAGTGTATGTGTAAGAGGGGTTAACCCTCAGGGCGTTGCTCTCGTTATCAGCCCCTGTGGACTTTTCCCAGCAATAGCGCTCTATCGATCCAGCCTGGAGCGCATTGGTGCCGGCCAGATTAAGAGTATAGATTAGCAATAAAAGGAGGACATTACTCGGCAGCCGGGCTAAAATTGAAAAAAATGATGAGCTCCTGGAAGTGGGGATGAGTCAGACAAAGGAGAAGAGTGGAGAGGTGAAGGCGTGTTAGCGAAGGTGTGTTTTCACACGGACATGTAAAGATGGGGGTCATTGAGGCGTGAGGAAAGACATCGAAAAGCTGGACCACGTCTTCATCATCACATCATTATTGTATCATTAGTTACATCAGCACTAAAAATTATAAAGTTTTATCAAATATCTATAGGAATAAAATTTTTTGGATAATATTAAACTTTTTTTACCGATAAATTTTAAAAACGTATTAACATTATGCAAATAACAGCCGGCACTACTGTAGGTTTCCCTGGTATATAAATGAAATCCACACCTTTCTGACCAATCAGAACCGAGAACAGTATCTTGTGGACACTTTTCAGCACATAGTCCTGAGACCTGGAATATATCATAAAGTGTCGTTAGCGCTTGTACCTAAAGCACCTTCTGTCTCAGGAAACGAGGCAAAGGATTTGAAAGAACGTCCTGTAATGAGACTACGCGGTCTCAGAAGGACAGCTAAACGGCTGCCTTGTGCTACCAGTGTTGTTCTTTTGTCTGTAGCTTAATGGATTCTTCTAATAATCCTCACAGTAGGGTGTGATATTCGGATAGTGTATAAAGAAGATCCGGTGAACAGCACCCCCAGTCTGGGTCACTACTGCTACCACTGTTGTGGAGGGTGAGACTCCAGAATGTGCTTGATAACAACGTTAAAATCATCTGAATTTTATTTAATGAGCTAAGACACATCAGATTTTCGTTAGACCTTCCTAAGATTTCACAGTAAAATAAAAGAAAAGTTATTTAGGCTTCGATTCACGGAATCTATTCCTCTCATGACCAACCTGCCCAATTTGGGCCCCTGGACAAGGCCCTCAAGCCTCAACAGCTCAGTTAAATTAAAATAAATAGATAAAAATGTAAGTCACTCTGGAAAGGGACGTCTACCGAATACTATCGTAAATATTGTTATCTTAAAAATAAAAACTTACAATTCAATCAAATATCTTTTACAATTAATTTTTCCAGTCTTTGTAAACAAACCGTGGTTTTTGTTTTATAGGAGTTTTAGCTTGTAAGCAGAAGAAAGAGATTCAGGTTTTAGTTTTCGTCCTGTAACTTTTCACAACAGCACCAGTTATTGTTAAACGTTTGTATTCACTTATTATAACATTACAGCCAATAAAAAAGAAATAAAATCAACAAGGTCACAATGGAAAAATCTCAAGTCGTTTAAGCAGCTGAGGGTTAAAAGGGCCTTGTCTAGGGGCCCAGAAGTTGCAGATTGATGGTTCTGGAAATTGGTGTTACTGAGAGAAAAAATAATTTCTTCAGGCCAATGTGGACTGACTGCAAAATGCTAAACATGTATCTCTAGACTCGGTATCAGTTAAATTGAAATATTAGAATTCTCCGTCAATGTTTGCCCCTGTTGTCCACAAACATTAAGGAGGGTACGAGGTTGTAATCAGACAGCGCCCCACCCCATCCCCTATATGCACTGGCAGTCCTGGAGAATTTATAGCCGCACTAGAAGAGCTTGCTGAGCGATCTAATTGCAATATTAGCTTGTAATAACACCTGTTTTGGAGACAGGCGATAGATCACCGGCACAGCGGGTTCTTTCTGCTTGCCTCAGCGTAAACGCCTGAGAGTTTCCAGCATTGCGCCTCATGACAAAAGCTCCCATCGAATGAACTTCAACCTCGGCGACCAGCACTTGACCTCATTCAGGTGCCAGATCTGACTCACAAATCGTAGCAGCAGGCGCAGGCAACAATTGGCTCATCATAATTAGTTCTACCTTATTTCCCAGGATGGCTAAATCAATGATATGAGGCTTTCGGTTTATCAGAAACCCCGCCATTGCTCAGGACGATTAGCTGAAGATATTGCCTCCACAGCAAAGAAACAAGCAAAAAAGAGAGAGAGAAGTAATCCAACCTCATGCAACTTTGATAGGGATTTTTATTCAGTGAGGCGTTGGAGGAAAAGTTGCACGAATGTTGCCATGGTAACAACCGATGAATTTTAGGGTAAATTCCAACGTTATCAGCTAGACGAAAGAAAACAAATGAAAGAATTTATGTTGAGCTTGTAAGTTGGTTAACAAATGTTCCAAAAAGTTGCACGAATGTTGCCATGGTAACAACCGATAAATTTTAGAGCATTAAATTCCAACGTTATCAGCTAGACAAAAGAAAACAAATGAAAGACAATTTATAGTTCTGATAGATTCTTGTAATTGTTTAAAGTTAACTAAATATCATTCTACAGCAAATAAGCTAGCTAACCAAATTAGTTTTGTTAATGTCTGTCAAAAAAAATATGGATCGTTCCACTGTTGAAATAGGATTAAGTGCTGTACCGCTACTACATCGTATCTAATTGAATTGTTTAAATTTGTTTACATTTTCTAAATTTCAGTCAAAATCGAGATTTTTTGGTGACAATAGCGTAAAAATATGTTAATTATACCAACCTAAACACAACAACTCCTCCCACATATTATTTAGTAGCTATATCGTATCAATGTCTGGAAAGTTGTTGCAGTTACATTTAGGTATACATTTCTTATGCACAAAACTTGTGTGAGATATTTATATGAGTGTGTGTGTGTGTGTGTGTGTGTGTGTGTGTGCACATATCTGATCTGGCACATGTCTGTATGCATAATTATAATGCGTGAGGCCGCATAACCTGACAGCAGATGTTGATTTACAGAGCTGGGCAAAAGTGGTGGCGGCAGCATGCACTATTGTGTGTGTGTGTGTGTGTGTTTGTGTGTGTGTGTGTGTGTGTGTGTGTGTGTGTTTGTGTGTGAGTGAGTGAATGTTCGGAATGAATGGCCCCCATTAAGGCTTTTACAGTGACGAGCAGCAGCGCTGATTTGCATGGCAAGCCAGAGGCCTCGCTTCACGTCCAGCTGATTTATCTGTTGGTTTAAGGAGGCCATAAATACTGGTGCTCTTAATAGGGCACCGAAATGCAGTCGTACACGTTGGACTGCCTTAAATCAGAACCATCCACTGTCACCGGTGAACACTTTCGGAATAGGTTTGGTCAGCTTAATGAGGAGCTTGCACGTGCCACACCACACACACACACACAGACACGTATATACACACAGTAGGCTATAAGGTATCCAATGTAACTGGCCCTGGGGGAGACATTCAAGGCAGCCCTGTCTGTCTCATTGCAAAGACATGAAAGATACAAACTCTCTCATTTACACCATCCCGTCCCATTTTTTTACGCTTTTTTTGATTGCTTGTCCCCTTTAATGTTGCTTTGTTTACCGTTAACAGCGCTATAACTGAGTAAGGCACTTTAACTCTGGTTATACACTCGCAGAAGGGGGTGACGATGTGTCTGTACACTAATCTGTAATATTACTATACATCTGTGTGTGTGTGTGTGTGTGTGTGTGTAAGAAAAAGAAAAAGTGAGTGTGTGTGTGTATGTAAGTAATGCAGGAGGGTCACTGGTTCCTGACCATCTACTGGACGTGCTCCAAGGCCACTCTAACGAGCCAGCATGGACACCGTAATGACCCTTGTGCCCTAGGAGGACATACTCACTGCTGTCCTGTTTGGACACACACACATAAAGGCTCATACGAACACCCTCACACACTCTGGTTCGGTCATTAAAGCAGCTCCCTTAAGAGATATTAAGCAGGTAGAGACTCTGTAGTGTCAACCTGAGCAGCTCATCAGGGAGTTCATTCGAGTGTCACTTATAAATACCATCTTGTCTTGGAACGTCTGTGTCCCAGTTTGCATCCGAACAGACTACGCTGTTATCGTTAGGGTAAAACTGTATTGCAGTAGCCAGGTTCACAAACTCATAACTTAGAAGAAACAGAACTGACGGACCCGATAACGGACCTAAAGCCCAGATCTCGTTACTAGTCAAATTAAGTGAAATGATTCGAGCTTCATTCTAAACACTTATAGGTGACGCTTTCTTACCTGTCGATGATCACAGGATCTGACGGTGTCTCGTTTCGGTTCCCGCAACTCTTTTTGTCACAACACCGACTAGAATAAAAGTAACAAACAAACCAAAAAGATTCATTACAAACAAATATTATATTCAGGCCTGTTAGGCATATAAAAATATAATATGTATACATGTAGTAAATTAAATAAAATAGGTTTATCACACAGCATTGGGGTCGAAAGATTAAAGCTTTTGCCTATTTTATACTTTTTTAAAATGCTACGAAATCCTAATACTACACCTTGAGGGTCACCCATTAGACAGATGCTGTGTATTTAATATTGTTCAAAAGTGTGTACGATATTTACATTTTTTTTTTATTTTATAAAGCCAACAATAATTTGGCCAAGGTGAATCTCTCTGTCTAAATATGGCTTCTGTCCTCTCTCTTTCATGTCTGTCCCTTCTCTCGCTCTCTTTCTTTCTGTCTTTACTCTCCAGCTGGGCTGGGTTCATGCCAAGGTCACTCAACCAGCCTCTGACAGTTTGGACAGCACCCAGAGATGTCCTGGTGCAGCGGCCGCGTCCCAAACGCCTCTCACTGACGCTGCCATCACCCCTGCCCTTGCCTGTGCCCTCGCCCCGGGGCTGGCACCTCATCTGGTGGCATGTGGCTCTCCTAAACACAACCACCGTTCCCGGCCCAATTTAAAAAAAAAGGACTTATTGTTGGCTAGCCAAACTGGCATTGGCACTTCTGCAACTTACTGAAGAAGTAATCCAGTCCTCTTTCCAGGTCAGTTTATTGTTATAAATTCTACATTACCGGGCACTACGTTGTGATCTGCAGTTAAAAAAATGACTAACTTTATTAACATATAACAGTGTAAGTGAAGTCTATAACCTGAATTCTACAGATTCCTAAACAAGCGGACATTAAATTTCTATACAATGTTTCTTCTTACTGGTAAAAATTAGATAATTGGACAAACATATATAAAACAAATAACCAACAATTCTTCCTTTAAGGCCGTAAATGAAAAATAATCTGCCTTTCTGAATCATTTATGACGTTGTTTGATCTACTGCAACAAAAAAAAACCCCACAGAAAACAGGCGTTGTTTTTTCCTTCGCCTTGTGTATGTGTGACTGTTGCCATAGAGCAGTGCCACTATAATTTATTCCCCCAGCTACTTGGACCCATTAGCAAAGTTCCAGGAGACCAATTAGCATTGGAAGCCCAATGGTGCGGCTGTGGTGACAACCTCCTCAAACTGAGAAAGGAGTGTTATAAACAAACTGGACCTCAAGAGCACCAGAAAGTTCCTTTGAGACACCAGTGGCCCCTTACACACCAAAACAAACCCTGGCAGAACGATCGTAATACCACCTTAATGGCGATCCCAGTAGGAGTTTGTGGTGGCTAGTACGAGGTCTGGTAATGACTCTGTCCCAAACCCCACAAAACAAATGCAGGTCTGGTGTGAAGCTTTACACAGAGAAGAGTGAGGAATACAACAATCAAGTTCAGCTAAGAGCATTGAGAAACTAATGTCCCCCTTACCTATCATAAAGGTACCTTTATGATAGGTTAATGATGTCTTCTCTAGGTTGGGCCACCCGGTAGCTGATTTATTTAAAAAAGAAAGCAGATCATTTTATGGCACAAGGGTGAGTTTAAATAAAACCCAGGAATCAAAGCCTTTTAGGGAAGGTAGAAGAGTAGCATCAGATTGAAGTAGAACTATAATGCGATACAGAAAGGGAGTGTTTCAATAGAGAGTTTGTTTTCAAAGGGCAAGTGTTGTAATTGCCCAGGGTGGATGGAAAGCATAGCCACTTGGCTACTTGGCTGTCTGTCATCCATCCTGGCTGCCCAGCATTGTTCTTCTATTCTCCAACTCCCTCCCTCTGTGCTTATGCGTCGGGCTCTTGCCGCCACTCTGTGCCAGCTAACGTCCGCCATGCCTCATTTGGCAATTTCAGGGTGCCAGTTTCAAGCAGTGAGAATAGCTGGTGAAGACCTTAGACATATACAGCCAACAGAAGCCTGATCCCATAACAAATCACTTCCTCCTTTTGAAAGCCATTGCGCCTCATTATTTAGTCTGGTGGCTACATTGCCGTTGGATTTGGCCTGTAACTCAGAAATAGCTAATTAATCAGTCAAATCTGATCTCTTAGCCTAATTGCATCGCACACACTCTCTTCCAAGAAGGATATTCCTAAACAAAAATAAAGAATCAACGCTTTTTATTGGCTGCAAAACATGTGGATACTTTTACACACCACAGAATGAGTAGCTTTACATGCTTTCTAGTCATATTTTGTAAGAATATTTGCGCATTTGTGTGTATACAGGTGAAGCAGGTTTAGCTAGGGACCTGATAAAGAGTGCTATCACCCAGGAGAGATAGAAAAAAAAAGAGAGCGAGAGAGAAAGACAGGGGAAGCGTGTCTCATCTCCCTCTCATTAGCGAATGGAAACACACCATTCATCAGGGGATGGCTGCTAATAATCACACTCAATCACGTAATGACCGCCTCAAAGTGAGCTGTCATTATGGAAATGGATCCTGTATCAAAATCATCTTGGAGGAGAGGAGCAGGTTCCATCAGGAGAAAGAGAATTTCAGCGCCCACCACTTCAAGGTTCACAACAACCAGTTATTTTCGCTGCTACGTGAAGAAATCTTTGCGCAAGAGAGACAGTAGTGAGATTTATGCTTAGGGAGGAAGGTTAAGACAGTCAAGCGCTAAAAAGATTAGTGACATCTCAATCTCTGTGATGGCTTTTACACACAATATCATGACCATATTTAATTCTGAGGTAAATTTTTAGCCGTGATGGAGACTTATCTAACGTTGGCCTGATTCCAACAGAACGGTTGCGCTGACCTCCATCAACCACCTGAGTACATTAACAGCCATTTATTATCCAATGTAGAGACTATATTATCTTATTAACACATGTACACTATATCATTTGATCTCTAAATGGAGCTTTTATAACTAAAACTACAACCACACTATGTTCAAGGGTTCAGACGATCTTGTGTCCGCATCCAAATTTGCTCAGAAATATCTATAATTAAAGCTTGCTCCCTTTCCTGCAGGGTCTTTGTATAGTAATTGATACCCCAACATTCCTGGGTGGCCTGTAAAGCCCCCGTCATTTCCGCTATTTGCATTATTAACACATCCCTCACACTCTCGACCCTCATTCCTAGGTCACCACCCAGCCGGGTTCCAAACATCTGAGCCCTTTATTGTCCAGGACACACACACATACACGCTTGCAAAAATTCACCTACAGATACATAGCCCTGACCCCCACTGGGCAATCGGCATGAACAAGCCCCCGCTGCTCAGGACTCCAGCTGACAGAGCTCATAATTACACGGTATTAAAGCTGATAGGTGCTCTGTAATGAGGGAAGTCCTGTAGAAGTGCACAGAGGAGAGCAGCACATTTACAATTGGCCTGAATACCTGAAGTTAAAGATGCACCCATGAGGTGCATGATAAAGCCTGCTGTACATTTTATCCTGTTCCATGGCCCAGAGTTGACCACAATAAGAAAAATGCATGTGCAAAAAAAGAGACAACTTAATGAACCCACCTGCACATGATCTCGTGGGTAAGAAGGACGCGGCACATTTCTGGGTTTTTGTCCTGGCCCTCGTACATGATCGGCTGTGAAAGAAACAAATTTTTATTGTCATTTGTCCAACACTTTGAGATTTTTAGGCTGTAATTATTGTCAAATAATTTTATATTGCCACAGCGACTCTTCGGGTAGTGATAATACAATTGTGACGGCGCTGAGTAGGTCATTAGTCATGTTTTTGTGGTGCACAGCATGCTGTAAAATGTAACATATGCTAAAAGGTAACTTTGGTCATTAATTTAAAGGCATATGGAGAGATCCAGAAGGTCCACGAATGGATACTCTCTCCAAGGCATCCATCAACGGGCTGATGTTCTCAGTGCCGATGACGGATTATTAGTGGCTGTGAAACCCAGTCTTACCCCTACACACACACACATAATCCACCTTACAACATCCCCAATTCGACTCGCCTTTGGTCAATCCACCCAATGCCTTGGGGAACAATACTTTCAGGATAACGACCACTTTTACATTATTGATCCCTCTCTTTCTTTTTTTCTTTCTTTCTTTCTTTCTCCTATTCTGTCTCTTGACGCTGTCTATGTAGGTCCTCTGCCTCTTTATTAACATCCACCCAGTTCGAGAAAAGGGAGGGGATTTTGGAGAGAGGAGAACAGGTCGATATTTGTATATCATACTTGATTCACGTTTCTGGCGCCAAAGTGGTCTATGATATCATCTGTCAAAAGTGGTTCCATTACTATATGTTGGTGTTATCGACCTTGTGGCCTGAACTTCCCAAAGCCTCGGATTACGACTGACGACTTTACATTTAGATCAGCAGAGACGAGTGTATTTACGCTGAATATAGTGAACGCGGGATCCCTTTTTCATATCTATCACTTATAGCAATCTAGACAGCAGGACTATAATCAATCGATATCTACACCTCATGCTTTCATAGATGGCTGCTGTGTGTCTGTTACTGAAAGCAGAAGGGCGGGGATTTGACAGCCATGCATGGCTGCAGATCACTTTTGTTGTGCTGGGGATTATAGTCTCCCGCGTGCCGCCTCTGCAGATACATTAAGGCCTATTGATTGGTCTCCGGGGCTGACGCTTTAGTCGAGGACCTGCTTACCGTATTGATCTGAGGTAGCCTGACACACCATGACAACAAGCCCTGTTGAGCCAATGAGACATGGGAAAAGGTGGGGCAAAAATTAGGGGTCTTTTTTGCCAGGTGGGAAGGGATAAATTAGAATATTAAGTGTCTTAAGTAAGAGGAAGTGTGTGTTTAGGTCCTACTTGATTTTATAAGGGCTTCTGCTATACAATTGTATGACTACTCCAGGGAACTCCAGGGGACAGTGAGTTATAGTGAATCCTATAATCCTACGACCTCATCACCTCACGATAATGGCGAATGCTTGATCACTTTAACCAAACACCAAACTGCAAAACTTGTACAAGACAAAAGGTTTCATGAATCTCACCTGTTTGGTCATGGAGTCTATTAATCGTACATACAGGTCCTGCTCTGTCCTGATACCTGTACATCAAGAAAATAGAAATAATTATCACAGAAATACACACAAAAAACCTAAACCCTTGGGGGTACATCCTCTGTATTTTTTTAATACTACCTCAGTATTTTAGTTTACAAAATAAATAATAAAGTTTTAAAATATATAGCTTCGAAACTTGAAGGTAGCACCCACCAGCAACAAGCAGAGGGTTTTTTTCTGGGTATATACCAGTTTGGGGTAAAAAGGTCTAGGTTAATTTCACTGTGAGTTCAATTACCAGTATCACCAAGCTACCACTGCTGGGCCCTTAAACAAGGCCCTTAACTCCAACCAGATAAGGGTAGGTAGTCCTTAAGGATAACCCAGTGTACTATAGCAAGGATCGGTACGACATACTGCGGTGGTACTTTCAGTGGTACAGCCTCAAGTATGTATTTCTGGTTAAATCCACAATTTTAAAAAATTTTTCATCCATTATTTTGGAGGGTTTTAATGGTAAATTAAGAATTTGTTCAGCTTCTCCAGGGTCAATTATTACAACGAGCACAATCTTTTCTTTCTCTGTAAAAACATACAATATAAACCTTAACAATCTCCCAGGAAGTTAAAATCAATTTATTTTATAGAAAGCATAAACAAAAAAAAAAACAAATTAGCTGGTAATAAAACAGTTCAGCCATTTTGAAAAAAAAAACACAGTATCCCAAATACCACCAAACACAACACGTAAGGAATCCAATCAAGTGTTGCAAATTAATGTATTATTTATAGAATTCCTGTCTAAAACCTGCAAAACAGAGACCGAACTTTCCCTGGTCCTTGCTGTGTCTTCGCATGCATCCATGGACAGGACCTGTATCCATTTTTACTATTATTGGTATCATAGAGGAGCAGGTGGATGGGACAGGGTTAGAGGTGGGTGCAGGGCAGAAAGTCATGCAGAGAGAGAGCAACCCGTGGGTTAATCTCTCAGCAAGAGATTAAATGGCATTTATTTTGGGTGTCTATAATTATTTTAAGTGACGTATTATCATTTAGACATTAAGGTGTACATAAACATAATACACTCTTCTGCGTCCCGAATTCCGTTCCGAAGTTAAATACCAACTCGAAAAACAGAAGAAAAAAGAACAGATGTAAATGAAATCAATCCAGCGTAAACAGATGGGATCTTATATACTCATCCAGATGTGCAAAAGACATCAAATTTGGGCGCAAAAGACTGAATCCACTTACAAGAATTGTTTTATTGCATCAACTATTTCTAGTTATATTAATTAATTTTAATCTTTTAGTGTAAAATGCATGGTACGACGTACAAAATAGGAAACTTAAATAAATATCTGAAATTTATTTGAAAATTATTTAAATATCCCATACTAATTTAATAAATTAAAATTAACTAATACTGAATAAATGTAATTTTTATATATTTATATTCTTTAAAATCTCATCTTTTTCAGGGTTCCTGACCTTTTTCTTTACATTATGTAGCAACTGTCTATTAAACTGGCAGTTTCTTACCGTTACTGTAGAGGAGCTGTAACCTGTAGTGGATTCCGTTGTTGGTCTTTTCACCGTTATATTCCTAAAATAGTAAAAGAATATGTCAGACGATGAGACATCAAAAAAAAAAAAAAAGATTTGAAAATTCCGATTGCTGCTTTAGGATCTACTTTTAAGGATTATTTGAATGTGTTTCAGGGTAAAATATGACACTATTGGCTATACAGAAGCTGGAGGTTTTCTTCACCAAGCACAAATCTGGGGTTTCTGTATCCTCACTGACTGATCACTTACAGGTAACGAAAGAGGAATCGACTCCTTAACATTCAGGGAAATTATAATCACATTATAAGTTATTAATCACATGGTACATTTGGGTCAAAGGTCATGATGCGGGCAATTTTGGGGGTTTAAATTAAGCCGGGGTGTCTTTATTTGAGGAACTGTTGTTGCTATTAATCTGTATTGCATACTCAGGTAAAGGAAATAAATAATTGCCCACTCGCTGCAATGTGGCCCGGAAAAGAATTTGATAGATGTGGTACAAAAATCCAGGCAAACGTGACACTGTGCTGCTTCCTCTCATTCTCTCTCTCTCTCTCTCTCTCTCTCTCTCTCTCTCTCTCTCTCCGCTCTCCTCTCTCTCTCTTTTCTCTCTTTCTGCCAAGATTTATGCCGATTTTTTGGCAGAGCCCCAAACCGAACAGGAGAGGAGGTGTTTGTGTGGTGTGTGTGTGATGTGTTGAGGGGCGTATTGGGGGTCGAGGCGGACGTGAACAGACAGCGAGGACGAACGAGTGACCGTGCCAGCTGGACACTGTCCCGCCCCAAGCCGGGGGCGGAGCTGTTCTCTGTAACCTTTTTACCGATAACAACACACACGCTTTCAGACACAAACACATACGCACGCACACAGCACGCCTAGCAGGACTACCTCCTGACACACACAACACACACACTGTGAGGTTGGCAGGATAGAGTGAGGAGGCGATGGTTAATCATTCGGTACACTAACGGACGCTGGAATATCTCTCACACACACCCTAACACCAAAGAATGATTTTAGCTGTAAACAGATGAAAATTATAAGCAGAGTTATTTAGTGAATTTATTTAAACTAATATATTTTTTGGCATGTTTTTTAAGTTGGGTCTCTTTGCTGCCCCCTACAGGCAGAAAGAAGCATTTTAGCATCTGACACTAGGGTAAAATGTCCCGGAAGGAGACGCAATTGAATAGCAAATTTGAAATTCTATAGAGTAAAACCTACACAATTCTAGACAAGACATTGATGTTAAACAAACAATAACAACATGTTAACCTCCAGTCAAACTAGTCAAGTGACTCACCTTGTCTTTCTCCACAAAGTCCACGTAGGACGTCCTCTCGATTTCCACCGGCTGCCCCTGACGATCGTACAGTGCCAAAACGAAGTGGAAGAAGTTGGATTTGCGTAGATTGGAGGGAGGCTGCTTCTCATAGTGAGCTCGGGCCAAACCGACACCGCTGTACGGAGAAGAGAAGAGAAGAGAAGAGAAGAGAAGAGAAGAGAAGAGAAGAGAAGAGAAGAGAAGAGAAGAGAAGAGAAAAAAAGAGAAGAGAGAGAAGAGAAGAGAAGAAGAGAGAGAGAGCGAGAGAGAGAGAGAGAGAAGAGAAGAGAAGAGAAGAGAAGAGAAGAGAAGAGAAGAGAAGAGAAGAGAAGAGAAGAGAAGAGAAGAGAAGAGAAGAGAAGAGAAGATAAGAGAAGAGAAGAGAAGCGAGAGAAGAGAAGAGAAGAGAAGAGATGAGAAGAGAAGAGAGGAGATGAGATTATAGAAAGAACAATAGCACATATTGTGACAAAATCCCTGCCTTCGGCTTACATCTGTGTGTGTGTGTGTGTGTGTGTGAGTGTTTGTGTTTGTGCACTTTATTTTGTCTTTGTACTCTTGGACAGTTTGGTAGACACTTCTCAACATTTTTTCTATCTCATATCAGCTCGACCAATAGGACCATAGGAAGCCCCGATCAAGTCACGCATCTTCGCATAATTATCGTTTTGTGCACCAAAGGAGGGCTGAAGAGGGCAGGGGTGTTTCTAGGGGGGGTGCAGTATGTTTTAGAGCCTCACACTTTCCCTAGTTGATCTGTCTTATCAATCACTTAGTGTGTAGGAGGAAAGAAAGAACGAACGAAAGAACGAAAGAAAGAAAGAAAGGCTTCCTGTCATAAAGTTCATAGTCTTTTCTTTACACTCATAACAGACTTCTTCCAGCAGAGCAGAACTAACGGACACTTAGAGGATGGGAAATAACACACACACACACACACACACACACACACTTTGATCTTTATGTGCACCCATGGACATGAAAAGCTCATTAACTTTATTATTTTAATTATATTAATTGCTGCTACATCCACTATAGCACCACTTCAGTGACAAAATGGGTACAAACACACACACAAGAAAAAAAGAAAAAAAGAAAGAAAGAAAGAAAGAAAAGAAAAAAGAAAAACTACAATTTGTTTTGTATATCATTTCACTCTTATTACTCTCTCTCCTATGTCTTTCTCTCTCTTCCTCCTCCCTCTCTCTTCCTCCTATCTCTCTCTTTTCTTTCTCTCTTTCTCTCTTCCCCTATTCTCTCTCTCTCTCTCTCTCTCTCTCTCTCTCTCGCTCTGTTTCGTCATCGTCTCCTCACACTGATGCGTATAATAATCGTGAATCAGACCGTCTCTCACTTTAGTTCTCTGGGTTTTTTTATTTTTGCGCTTTTTCTCTCCTCTTTTTTTCTCCTTTTTCAGAACAGATTCTGATCCCTCTTTCATTCTTCACAAAATCACAAATCAGTCAATATTATTATACTTTTTAATGAAATAATAAAGAATAAACTAATTTTAAATTTAACTGAATGTTTTTTTTCAGATGTCCAGATTATTTATTTCTATGTTGTATTTGTTATATTTAATATCATTTTTTTGCCTTTTTTTAATTAATACTTTATAATAAAAACATTTTGAAATGTTTTATAAACATTATATAAATATAATGAAATAAAATAAAAATAATAACTACTATAAAAAATACAATTATATTTAAATACTCACATTAAACAATTATTACATACTTATGGTACATACGTATTTTCAAAAATAATAACAAATGCATTTTATTTTTTTTTTTATAAAATAATTTTTTAATAGAATAATTTAATATTAGTAAAAAAAATGTTATTAATAAAATTTGCTTTTATTATTTACAATGTAGAATTTATTTTGATTTTTGCAAAGGAAAAAGGACTAACTTATGAATGCCTGGAGAGCCTCATTGTTTAGATACACACACACACACACACACACACACACCACACACAAAGAGCAAAGTATAAAATAAAGGAAATTAAATTAAAAATAAAAACGTTCACGCACTCACACACACACACACAAGCATGCTGTGGGAACTGTGGGAAATGTATAAAACATAATACACCAGTCCAGCAATGTGTTAGCAGGGTGAGCGCTTCCGGCTAACAGCTAATTTGGTGGTAATTGTGGCAAGACGAGTGTAAGCTACGTTTCCGGCCCGGAGCTGCTCGGCTAAATGGGATCGAAGTGTTTCACACACTAAACACATGCTAATTGAAAATCTGACGGCATGAGGACTTCAAGATTTACCCCTAATGGTTTAACAATATCACACTCGGGTACAACATGTTTCCACACTGGTGTGTGTGTGTGTGTGTGTGTGTGTTAATTCCTACACACACGCAGGACCTCTAACTGAGAGCTCAATAAAATCCTCATAAAGCTGAAGTGTATGTGTGTGTATTTGTGACACCTAGTAAATAAGTGAATGGCGCTGTGGTGTGTGTGTGTGTGTGTGTGTGTGTGTGTGTTCATGTCATGTGTTTTTGACTATTGTGTATTATATAATCCAAACTAAAAGCAACACAATAACCAACAAGCTAATTATGCTAATTATTATATCATGCCGTTAACACCCAAAGCTAGTTTATTTTTATGCTAATCAACATTATGCTAACTGCTATCAGTTTGAGCCAGTTTGTAAGCAGGCAAACGTTAACATTATATATTAATAACATTATGCTAGCTAATTTATTAATACTGCTAGCCAGCCAGCTCATATTAGCTAATTTTTTGTGGTAAAATGTGTGTATTTTTTGCAGTTTGGTGTAGCTGCACCTGCCCTACACATACACACAGACGAAATCAGCCCCAACACCACTTTCTCCCTCACACACACACACACTTCCAAAAATCATTAGCAGGCTACAGCTGAAGCCATTAGTCGGTCACCTGTATGTTTGTAATAGAGTCATTATGGAGGCAGCTGTAGGAAAACACTTGTTTCACCATGCGGCATGCCTGCACTCGCTAGCGGAAAAGGTGACAGCGCGCGTGTTTCTGTTTTTACTGCGAAGGTTTAACATGAAGTAAAAGTTCAGCTGAAATAATTACCTCACGTCCTGCTTTTCCGACTTAGCCCATTAAAGCCACACGTTCTGAATGTATTTTTTAAATCACCTCAATCTAAAGAGCTTCATCTGTGATATTAGCACCAACGCAGTTAGCGAAATCTTGGATTTTTTTTTATTCTGTAGCGATACTGCTTAATCGATCAGTACTATTAACAAAAAACCATATGAGGTGCTTGTAAAGTTTTTTGTGAGGTAAAAGTTTTTTCTATTTGAACTTTTATGCCACAGAAATGTCTCAGGTAGCTGGCCGTTGCTGTCCCACTGTGTTAGCGTGTCAAAACTACCAAAACTACCAATCCATTTATAACCTTAGCTGACCTGTAGTTTGTTTTTATCGTTATTATCATTTGCTTTGGCCTTCTCAGGGACTCTGGGACTAAAATGTCAAATGCTAGCTGAGTTTCCAAATACACGTGTCATGAGCTAATGCTAGATGCTTATCCACAGATGGCTGTGTGTGTACCTAGTAATAAAATCAGTTAGCTAAAGTTTTAAAAAACGTCAATCTAAAATGAAAACATAGCAGCAAAAAAGGCCCCGCTAAACCTTTTCCTCTGGAGAAATAACACCTTCGTCTCGAGCTGCAGTACATCAATAGTCGGTGGTACCATTCACCAAGAACATAGTGTGGAAGTGAAGACGATTCTTTTGTGTTCAAACAAAACAACTTTTGTTTTTATAGTGGGTACGGCTACACCAGCGTTTCTCTGGGGAACCCCCTAGGCATTGGGACACTTTGCCCCTGGAGTCAGTGATGTATTTGCTGTTACCTGAAAATCTATAGAGAAGGTTTAGGGGTCCAAACACCAAAATAACGTCCAACATGTGTACCGTACGTGATTGTTGCTGTTGTTGTACAAACCCTTTTTATCGATGCAGACTAATGAAGCATGTAATAAGCAGACGTTCTCTTTGTTAGCGCGCTACCTGATCCTGATCTGCTCTCGTTGCTAAATGTATACTTTGTGTCCAGCTGCACCGAAATGTAGATTTTGTCCTGATGATGATTGGGGTGGGAATCAGAATGTCAAATTTAATAGTAACGAGAACTAATTTGAGTAATTGAATAACTATCACACTACGCTAAGCGGTTCATGGTTGATTACTAAAGCTAACTCTTGCATTTTTTAGCTCGTCTGGGTGTTTTAGCGCCCTGCTGTCTTACGTACTGTAGCGTTCACCTACACTGCATGTTACATTTATTATTTACAGACCGAATAACAGATGCTTTGCTGGAATTCATCCTGAAACACACATCTCGTTCATTCTGTCTTGTTCCCCGCTCTAAAACCCCATGGTCTGGACTTCATTAGGTCCGAACCCCTTCCTCCACCTCCCTCCGCTTGTAGAATGAACAGAGGCGATATAATTCACTTTGCCAGGTTTTACAGTGTGGGGTAAGAGACCAGAGAAGGGTCAAGTGAAAAAGTGAAATCTGTTCCCCAGCTGTGAAAAACAGACTGAAAGAAAAAGAGAGAGAGAGAGAGATACTTTGGGGTGGGATGAGGTGGGGGGTTACCCTCCTGCCGAGACAGTCTATTAAAATTGCTCTGTCTGCACCTTTCCTTCCATCAAGACTAATCCAGTTTGCTTCAGATTCCTAAGTGAAACCGTCCTCACACATTCAACACATTTTATCAACACACACACACACACACACACACACACACACACACACACACTATACGTATATATTTATACACTTCCATCCACCGCTTAGAAGCTAGTCTAAACCGCAAAGCCCTAAATTTCATCATGTCAATTCTTCTTTTCCTCTAAACGAGATATCCACACTTCCTCTTTAAACAGGTCATCATCTCCCCTCCGAGTGTAAAACCACACCTGGACCAAAACCTCACACACTTCAGTCTGGACAGCGTCCACAGCAAAATGTCGCTCTGCTCGTTCGTTTGTTTATTTTTTACAATTAATTTCTGATTAAAAATATATCAAGTCTGTGAGACGCCTGTCTATCATTCAGTTATTACGAAATAAATTCATAATTTGATTATTTTTTCTATACAACCTGTCATAATTGCTGTTCTGATCTGCATCTATAGATGAAATTATTATAATTACAATTTAAATCCTTTCATCATTAATAATGTTTCTCTAATCATTATAATTTCCCTGCTGGTAAATATTCATTATGAGCCATATAATAAGATTTTTAGGTTTTAGTTTATTGTGAATGAATCCCCCAAAATATAATAAATAATGTGATTCTAATTAAGACGTTTGATTTAAAGGGGACATTTGATAAAACTTCACATCTCTAAATCTAATATTAATATTTATTGTATTCGTAATAGTAAGCGTGCTTTGGTCACGTGATAATAATGCGTTTAAATCGAATAAGCTTTAAAATGTGAGACAGGTTTATTTTTTATTTTATTGTTTTTAATGTGTCAGAAAAGGTTTAATCAGTAAGTGTGTTTATTTTCTGTCCACCTGATGCGCCTGGATAGTCCAGACAAACCTGAATCAGACAATTAATTAATAAAACGTTTTTCAGCCTTTAAGATTTAAGGAAATGATTGTGCGGTTTGCAGAAAAATAAATAAATAATGCGGGAGCGCACGCGACGCGTATCTAATCCCAAATGACGCAATGATTTATTAATTCTAAGTCTAATGTAAAGTTTGGAACAGTTGTTTAACATTGTGTGTATTTTTAAGGACGATTTGTGTGCACGGAAACGCGCGCTAAATTAAGAGATACATTAAAAAATATATATATCGTTAAAGGAACTTTTCGTTTTGTTTGCAATGCCCAAATAAAAGAGGAAAAAAATTATGCAGAACAAAAAAAATCCGTATAGAAAGATTTAACTACTTTATATATTTTGTTGCTGTTTTATTTTGCTAGTTTTCTTCTCGGAATAACCTGCTCACGTTAATTAATTAATTAATTAATTGGTGCAGTGAGTTTTAAACGGTTTTTTTTGTATTTCTTTCCACTTTTTACGCAACATAAACTGAACTCACACTTTGCGGATCTGGTTAAAACACGCTTCGACCTCCAGCACGCGCGATTTGTTTGTTTCATCTTCCTGCACGAGCGCTGAACATTTAAGTGTTCTAATGTTTTTTTGTTTTTGTTTTTTTTTATCTTTTGTTTTTTATATTTTCTCTTTTTTTAAACTTCTTCTAATGACAGGATATCAGCAGGTGCATTTGTAAGATTTGGTGAATGCAACAATTAGAGCTAAAATGAGGTGAGTTAAATTTGCACATCTGCATCGATTCTTCTGTCCGGGTGCAAAAAGTTTCGCACGCGCCGCTTTATACTTCGTGAAGATGCGGTTCCAGCTAAACAAAACCCTTCTGTTTACGTAACTGATTTTTTTTCCAAAAAAAACTTTAAAAAAATATTTGGTTTGCTTGACGTTGATGAAATATTGTTTATTTTACGATGTGATCTCAACATTAGGAGAACATTCATCAGGTCATCAGGTCATCACCAGAAACACTGCTCTAAAGAACGTTTTCTCTCAACATCACAACAACGGATATGAACACTATTAATTGCGTTATTCGAATATTATTGAAGGAACGTTTTGTCCGAACATTTAGACAACTTTTATATAACGGTGCTGAAAGTTGCCTGTCAGCTGGGATGATGCGCGTTACACATGGAGAGATGCGCGTGCATGGTGCAGAGTGCATGTACATCTAAACGCATGGTGCATGTCTATCTATCCCTATAACTCAAAGTACACACACACACACACACACACACACACACACACACACTGCATGATGTGTCACCTCTGCGCGGCCGTGTTGGCGTCCAGTATCCCGGCGCTCTGCATCCAGGAGCGCACCGGAGTCATGCCGCTAGCGAGCGGTTCCTCCTTCATGGTGAGCGCTCCCCGGGGGAGACCGTCCTGGATGGAAAACATGAAAACGGCTCTCGAAAGCGGCTATTCGAGCGGGATTATTCAAAAATAGACAAAAAAGAAGAAGAAGAAGAAGAAGAAGCGGAAGAAGAAGTGGCAGAAGAAATCCTCCGGATCAACTGGAAAAGGAGGAGGCAAAAAAAGAGCTAAGCGGCAAAAAAAGTGTCACCAAGGGTCCTTATCCTCTCCAACCGAATCCCGTATCCGTATCCCACCGGGTTTGACTCCTCTCTTATTTTAGATTCCCAACAATAAACCTTCGTAAGTTCGAGATGAAACCGGTGTGTGTGTGTGTGTGTGTGTGTGTGTGCTGGTTAAAAGAGGAGAGAAGAGAGCATCTCAAAGGAGGAGGGAAAAAAGGCACCGGATCAAGGCGAACGTCTGGTCGAGAAGTTGCTCAGAAGAAGGAGGAAAAAGAGCGAACAAACGCTCGTGCGGATGAAACAGGATGAAAAAAAACTGGGGCGCGCGTGCTTCAAAAAAGCGAAGGGGAAGTATGAAATGCAATGATTAGCGAGCGAACAAGAGAGAGGGATGGAGCAGGGAAGGCTTCGCGCGCTCCCCGGGGGAAAGGCGGATTGGGTAAGAAATCTCTTCCCTCACTCCCCTTTCTCCCCTCCCTCTTTCCTCTCCTCCCCTCCACCCGTCTCCTTACGGCTCCCACGGTCCCCGCGGACACCAGCGCACCTTCTCACCGGAGGTGGGCGGGACCTTAACCAGGAGGTGGGCGGGGATTTTGACCTTAAATGGTGAGCTCATTTGCATAGAGGAGGTGTAGGAGACATCTGATTGGCGAAATGGTTCCATCCCTAAGCGCTGAACTGCGTGGTGTGAGAAACGCACCGGATCACTTCAGTAATCCACTCGATTAAATTCCGACTGTAGACAAGTGGAAATACAGACCATAATAGAACACAAAGAGAAGGGGGGAAAATCATGAATTCAGTATAGTTTTGAGTTCTAGCTTGTCTTTAAATCCTGATGTTTTGCCTGGGCTTATGCGGTGAGGAAATAGTGATGGTGATATAAATCTCATCAGCTCACGTGCGCTGATTTTTGTCAAACACACCGCAGATCTGAGAGTTGCCTCAGAAAATTGATTCATGATTCACTGGATTGGATTAAAAAGTCTTTATTTCTTAATTTGAATTACATACTAATACATACTACCAATAATAATAATAATAATAATAACAGGAAGAAGAAGACAATGATCGCTAATTCTAATTTTTGGTAAATATTTTTAAGCAGTACTTCTGCACCACATTGATCCATTTATTTCTTAATTTAATAATTAATTTATTTACCAGTTTATTTATTTAAAAAAAACTCTCTTGTTTGGTGTTTTATGGTTGATCAGTTTTTGTCTGTGGTGATCAAAATGATTTCGCCATTTAATGTTTTTTTTTTGCAAAAAAGAATAATTAAATGATTTAGTAGATCGAATTAATGCAAATAAGTGAATTTTTTATATAATAAAGAAATATTCAGAATCAATTGAAAGTGATTTGTGATGGAGGCGATCATCAGGGGGGGAAAAAAACCCGCGGTTTTTAAATCTAAAAATGTGAATCAGAGAGACAGAAAACGGTCCTGAGAGCTTTCCGAATTGTATTACCATCCGATTCCTTCTGATTTAAGAGAATAAAAACAGTTCCAGATTAATCCGTATTAATTAAAACAATAATCATTATCATCATCATCATCATCACTATAATAATCGTCATCATCATTATCATCGCAATAATAATCATCATCATCATAACTATAATAATAATAACAATAATAATAAAGAATTATCATCATCATCGCAATAATCATAATCTTTACTATAATAATAATTATATTATTATTAATAATAATAATAATCACTAATGCGACATTATTTGACACACACACACACACACCGTTTTCTAAAGAAGCTCGTGGGTGTTTATTTATAATATTTTTATTTATTTATTTATGTTCATGTTTTTGGGACGTTTGCTGCCTCTTTTTCTGCTGTAAAAATGTATGTAAAATTTATCTGATATTAGATATTTGACTAATTAATTATTTTTGTAATAAATAATACAATCTCAGTATTAATATTATTAGTGACGCGACTAACTCGGCTAAAGAAAATGCCCGTTTTTTGCCATCTATTTATCTGTCCATGATTTCTCATATCTTTTTTTTTTTTTTTTTTTTCCTCTCGACAGATTTATTTTGCTTCTTTACCTCCTGATGATGTAACCGATCATCGTGTCTATAAAACAGCTCCTGTCCTGAAAACTCCTCTAACATCATCATGGCCTGAAGCTTCAGCATATTTTGGGCATCAAATTTGGGTCTGACTGGCTGCAGTTTAAAATGTAGGCTTTGGATACCATATTAAAATAAGGCTACTAAAGAAAATGACACCTTTAAGAGTTTAGGGATTAAATATAGGCTGTAAAGACAAACTAAATGAATAATAAGATGAATTAATGAAGTGAAGTTTAACCGCAGTCCAAACCACATGGTCCTAAGGAGCACACCACCACCACCTCCCACCTTTTACCTTAACCCCCTAACCCTATAATTAAAGAGAGGGGTTAATTACTACAACTGATATTATAAAGATCGGTAAGGTTTAAGATCAGGTGTGAAAAGAACGCGCATGCGCAGAATGCAATCTCTGCCAATACGTCTTTGTATATTTAATAAATAAATATATTATTTATATAAAATTTCAGTCTATAAAATTATTGTGGATTTTAATTATTTTAGAGGTTGATGAGAAAAAGAAACGTAAAGTTTATTAAAATTTATCGTGATAAAACATAAATAATAAATAAATAAACATAATAAACCAAATAAAACATGCAACAAGATCTCTTGTGGCTTCCCTAAAGACAATTAAACTGAAAAAAACCCGCAAAAATAATAAAATAATAAAAATGTAATACATGTTCCTATGTTTTTTTTTTTAGAAGTACGTAATAAAAATAGATAAAGGCTCGAATATAATAAAATAAATACATTAAAGAAAATAAGACGTTGAATAAAGAATGAAATAAGTAAACTCGGAATATTCAAAGAGCCGAACGAGAGCGCTTTTCTGCCCCCTAGTGGACAATAAACTGTAACAACGGGGTTTGTCTGGTGCGCTACAGCTCCTACAGGAGGATTCTTTAGGACCAGGGATGGGAACATGTTCCTGTAATTTCTTAAAGATTTAACTTTTATAAAAGTGTTTTTTATTTTAAATTTTATTTTTAAGTAGGAAAAATGAGGAATATAATGCAACATATATATTGAATAGACAGACAGACAGACAGACAGACAGACAGACTGACAGACTGATTGATTGATTGATTGATTGATTGATTGATTGATTGATTGAGAGAAAGACAGACAGATATATTTTTGTGACTGTGTCTAGAGGCACATGTAGAACAATGTTTCTAAAAAAAAAAAAAAAAAAAAAAAAAAATATATATATATATATATATATATATATATATATATAGTATAAATCCTATTTTCCGTGACATAATAAACATACATTGATATTTTTTATTTATTTCTTCTATTTATTTGTGTACAACATCTGTGTATTAAATGATGTTTGTGTGAATATTTTCTCTCCAGCTGTTTTAACCGTAAACTAATCACAAAGTCAGATTAAACATCTTTATGTTCGTTCACTGCCTTTATAAAGAAAAAGTAAACTAAAGTAAAAACAGTGCCACCTGGTGTTCAAATAGAGAAGAGCAGGATTTGAATATAATAAAAATAATAATAATAATAATAATAAAAATATAAAAATATAAAGGATGTGAAAATAATATAAAGGATGAAAAAGCGACCTGCTTTGTTAAAAATAGAAGTGGAATGTAGAAGAGGAGAAATATAGAAAGAAATGTTATAGCTAGATAGTTTACACACACACATATATGTAAAGCAAAACCACCATCACCATCATCTAATCATCATCATCATCATCATCATTAAATATAAGGATCCATGTTACAGTTCATCTCTTGGGTGGTTTTTTACACAATTGCTCACTGAAAGTAGGCAAGCCACGAAGGGCTCCATCCTTTCTATAGAAAAACAACAACACAGTTACTCAAACTGACTTTTTGGAGTAAAATTTACTACTTAATAGTGAAAATTTTTGCTTTTTTTTACCAGTAAACCATCCATTAGTATCCTTGATGCTTTCCATTGTTCCTTCAACACATTCGTCGATCGCACAATGGGCAACACCTAAAGAAAAATACGGTAAACTGCTACGAGAAAAAGCTGCAGTTAACACATGATCTGTATATATTATAAAATATTCATAAACTTACGAGAAACATCTCGATCCCGGTTAAGACCGTAGCCTAAAACAGGAAACATAAACGTCAAATCCGAAAAAATGCTTGCTAACTGATGGGGTTTTTTTTTAAATCTAATCATATCTAATTTAGCTAAATAAAATCTTAGGCAGCCCGAATGTTAAACGATCTCAAAATAACTTACGATTTATCACTTTAGAAAGCATTGTTGTGTGAGGAAACAGAAGGCTAGTCCATGAGCTAGCATACATTTTAAAAATGTGCATAGAAAAAAACAGTTAACTCGATAAACTAGCATTAATATAAACAAATTAACCGAAAAAGTACGTTGGGCTAGCTTATGAGCTAGCACTAGCAGAAACACACTAGCACACTGTAGAGACTTGTCTAGAAATGTAGCATCGTTAAGCAAATAGTTTAATACAAAAACCAATTAAACATGAAACTAATAATTTTCTACACACAATGTTGTCTTTTTGGCTGCTTTTATAATACCGGTAGGTGTAAACGTGATACTAGCATGTTTACTACAATGCTAATGCTACAGAATTACCTTATTTACTATATTAGCTGCTAGTGGCAAGCGATAATAGGTAAAATCATATAGGGGTAGCAGAAAAGTTTAATTAATGAACAAAATCAGCAAATGAATGTTGTGTTTGAAAGCACATGATGTGTGTATGTGACGTATTTCCTTTTTTAAAGCAAAAGACTTACTGGAATTCTGGGAAAGGAGGTCATAACCCAGTTTCAGGCACTTTTTTGAAAGACACCCTGAAAGAGGATCCCGGACAAAAACTTTATATTAAACTTAGTTGATATATTTCTTATAAAATCTAATGTTTTCACTTTTATACATGGGAAAGTTTGTCGTAGGTCGTAGGTCGACATGTGTAAACGAAATGTAAGGTTGTTGACGTCGATCCTAGATACAGATACAGATACCTTCTTCCATGCAGTTCATGACCCAAGGGGGGGTTTCACACATTCTGAAAAGAAAAAGAAAGGAAAGATTCAAACTTACAGAAACAATAAATTATTACATATACATAAACATAGAAATTATATATATATATATATAGATATATATATATATATATATATATATATATATATATATATATACTGTCAAAAAAAATCGAATAAAAGTCTGAATAGAGTTGCAATAGACTTAAAAAATGGGAAATGGTAGTAACACAGTGGTAAAGGTGTTGGACTGCTAATTGGGGTTTGATTCCTGACCCCACTGTTGGGGCCCCTAAATAAGGCCCCAAACCCCCAATTGCTCAGTTGTATAAAAGTCTCTCTGGATAGGAATGTTTAACAAATTTTGTAAATGTGACGTTAAAAAATAGCTATTTACTTATATATTATAGCTACTACTATTTCCCATTTTTTAAGTCTATTGCAACTCTATTCAGACTTTTCTTAGACTTGACCGGGTTTCTGCTGTTCTGATACATGCAAAACAAAATGTGGTACAAAGAATTCTATTAAAAACATTCGCAAAAACACCGAATGTCTGATTTTATCTGTTTTGCTGAACACAATTGGTTTTTTTTTCTTAATTCTATCTGGCACATAACAAAACTTTAATAAGAAACATTCTTTTTTGTTCTTGTCAACATTTTCTGCTAAAACTCCACCCCATGTAAATCAGAGGTTTAGCGACCTTCAATTTCCTTGAAGCCAAAAAAAAAGCTTTCACTTTTGGTTTCTCTGCACAGACCTGTTCAAACGGAGAATAGGTCACATCAGAAAGGTGTGTTAACCTTTTATTTACCCAGAAACACAAATTCCATTAGACTGCATCGCATTTAAAAAGGATTTTTTTTCAACCATTCTCATATTAAAAAAAAAGTCTAATTAAATAAAAGTTAAAATTCCACTAAAACGTTGAAGCAGATCTTTTTCTGACTTACCAGCAACAACCACAGCAACCAGGAGATAAACACGCAGAGACATAGCTGAGGTTTAGGTGGTATTTTTGTTTTTTAATTCTCTGGAAACACTGCAGGTGAGATGCAGGTGATTAAAACGGATCCAACCTGATCTGATATCACCTTCTTAAATACCAGTCGAGAGCCAAACCCCGAGCTGTCCTATTGGAGTTTAAAAGGAAATTGCAACTGAGGCTTTACAGCAAAATGAAACTGTTCTTACAGTGTGTTATTACGGTATTATTACTTTTATTATTATAGTGTGTAATTACAATATTATTACTTTCATTATTATAGTATGTAATTACAGTATTATTATGGAATAAGCGGGTGCACAAGATTAACAATTACAGTTGTTACTTACCGTGTTATTACACTATTATTACAGTGTTATTACTATCATTTGCTCTAAACATTGACAATAAAGAAATGTGTAAAGTTTTGCAACACTTGATGTAACTTTACACCTGAAACATGTAAAAACTGTCAACTTGATGTGTTAGGAAAATGGCCCTTAAACCCCAATTGCTTATGTGTATAAAAAAACAGATAAATGTAAGTCCCTTTGGATAAGGGTGTCTACCAAATGCTGTAAATGTAATGTTATTAAAGGTGATTCGAGTTGTTTAATGGTTTAATACAGATTGGACAATAAAATGCTTGGAGTCTCAAACAAACTACAGCGAATAATAATAATAATAATAATAATAATAATAATGAGATTTATAAAAATGATTAATAATAATTCGTTGCTGATATAATATCGTATTATTATGATGTTGTATGTGTATTATTATATTATATTATGTGTATTATTATATCTTTAAATGTGTATAAACTGTTAATAACATTATACGTTTTTGTCCTTTATGTTATTTTCCTTAAAACGGTAAAAACACTATCGATACATAAATGGCTTTAAAAATTTATTTATTTGTTTATTTGTTTGTTTGTTTGTTTGTTCGTTTGTTTCAAACTTCTGCGGCTGATCTTGCAGCACTAAGCAGCTGGTAGGCGCTGTTCGGGACCCCGTTGCTTGGGTGTGTTTAGTTCGCCTTGTTTTACTTTCCACCCGTATAACACATAGTCCCACCTACTGACCATGAGTTGGCACAAGAAGCCGGCTGCTCATTGGTCAGATTTATGTGTCCTCGAATTATCTTATCCAATCCAAAAACAATGGTCGGGGTGTGTCCGAATGTGATTGGGAACAAAATAACGCGTCTGGTTCCGCTAAGAGAAGAAGACATTTTGTGGCAAGACAGCGTAGAGAGGATACACACACACTTACACACACATACACACACATACACATCCTTACACACGGCGCGTTTTAATCAGTTAAACGTTTTTCCCTGTTTTTGGCGATATAATATATGTAGTCGATATTATATTGTTTACAGTTGAAGCTCGTGCTGTGAACAGATTTAACGCTAGCAAGTTTGTTTGCTCGGATTGGCGTTGCGATAACATTCATCGATTAGCTTAGCATCGATCGCCTCCGCATTGCTGGGCTAGCAGGCACTAAGCTAAGCTAGCACAGGCTCCGCGTTTAGCTAACCGGCTAATTCTTTTTTTTCTACCACAGAAACAGAATGGCGTTGAAACGAATTCATAAGGTGAGTTGTTTAATTTTGTTTTTTAATTTAATTTTTTTTAATGTAATTATCTGGTGACATTGTTGTTGCGTTAACCGCTTTACTCATTAACCCTGTTAGCAGTGTAGCTAAAACCTGACTAGCATATCGGATGTTAGCTAGCATATTAGTTAGCAAGATTCATTACAATATATATTTACTTTAGATTAAAACTTTTTATTTTAACCACTTGTCCTGAATTTTTTCCAATTAAGGATTTTTAAGCTTGGTATTGTTGTATGGTTTTAATTATGACCGATCAGGTGATAAAATATTTTAAAATTTTGTTTAGTTTGTATTGGTTAAAAAGATATAAATTAAATTAATTATAACTTTTTAAAAAGTTTAAGTCGTTTTAGTGGTCTCTAACTCAGCCTTATCCGGTTTGGGAATAATATTTAGTTTTTTTTATATCTACTATACTATATTAATATAATTGCTTAAAATGACTTTTTTGATAAAGTTCTTAATATAATTTTTATTGTTAATTTTTTCTAGTGAGATTTTTTTTATGTTAAGTTTTCATATATGTTAATAAATGTTTTAAGTAAAAAAAAAAAAAAAAAAAGAGTAATTTCTTTTTGTTCCTTAATTATGTTCGTTTAATGGTGCGGGTGTGTTTTTATCAGGATGACCTGGAGGTTAAAGTGGTGTTTTGGTTATAACACGTTTGTGTTTGTACACGTGACCCATTACAGGATCTCTGAAAAGGACAGACGGTTGGTTAATTCATAGCACAACAAAGAACCAGAGTGTGTTTTAATCTTATTTCACAGCAGGGACGAATGCTCGAATCTGATTGGTCAGGAATTTCCATCTTTCTCTGAATCTGACTGGAACACTAACATGAACCACACACTGTCGGAACGAATATAATGGAAGACTAATATGAACAGGGGTTAAAAAGGGCGCGTTGTGTTTAAGGCAGTGGGAAATATGTAGCCACAGACGGGGTGAGATTTTTATCATAAAACGTTTCTGAATGTTTATCAGGTCTGAAAGTTTTTGAGCGCTTTAAACAGAGGAGTTTACACATGCAAGCTGAGTGAGAGAGAAGGAGAGAGTGAGTGAGTGAGTGAGTGACGGGGGAGAGTGAGTGAGTGACGGGGGAGAGTGAGTG